>CAUYLG010049580.1:0-252428 GCA_963573385.1 Cacajao melanocephalus | reverse complement strand
CCACTCCAGCAGACAACAGCAGGGAATTTGAACTTCTTCTTTTGGGAGGACTGCGGGGACAGGGTCTCGCTCTGTTGCCCAGGCTGGTGTGCAGTGGCATGATCATAGCTCACTGCAACACTAAAGGGCTCGAGCGATCCTCCTGCCTGAGCCTCTTGAGTGGCTGGGACTACAGGCATGAGCCACCACTCCCGGCTAATCTTTTCTTTTTCGTAGTTACAGAATCTCACTATGGTGACCAGGCTGGTGTGAACTTCTGACCTCAAGTGATCCTCCTGCTTCAGCCTCCCAAAGTGCTAGGATTACAGAGGCGCACCACTGTGCTTAGTCTGAATTTGAACTTTTTACATAGTTATAGCACAGGCTCCCAGAGAATGCTCCAGGAGACAGGAGGTGAAAGGTGCCATTGAGTCCTGTGCTGGAAGAAGCTGGCTTAGCATCACTTCCAACAATTTGTGTCGCTCAAGCAGCCACACAGCCACCCAGATTCAAGGGGTCCTCACCTCCCAATGAGAGATGTATCAAAGGATATGTGGCCAACTTTCTAATCTGCAATGAACAGAAGTAGTCCCCTTCCTCCAGCTGATTGCTTGATGAGTTGGGACTGGCTTCAACGATGGTGTATATGAAACTTAGTTGCTCTGGGGACGACATCGACAAGGTTTCAAACTTGATCAACACTGTCTGCCTGGCTGCTGTAAGCAGCCACAGGCCTTACTGCCAGATTTGCCAGTGCTGATGCCCATGCTCAAGAGTTCAGCTAGCATCTTATGACACAGGCAGCAAATGGGGCTCTCAATAACACAACCTCACATAGGGCTCTCCAGGGAAACAGACGCAATAGGAAAACTCAGGGCCAGGTGAGGTGGCTCATGCCTGTAATCCTAGCACTTTGGGAGGCTGAAGTGAGAGGATTGCTTGAGCCCAGGAGTTAGAGACCAGCCTGGGCAACATAGTGAGACCTCATCTGCACAAAAAATTTAAAAATTAGCTGGGCATGGTGGTGCACACCTGTAGTCCTGGCTACTCAGGAGGATGAGGCTGGAGGATTGCTTGAGCCTAGGAGGTTAAGGCTGGAATGAGTTAGGATTGTGCCACTGCACTCCAGCCGAGGCAACAGAGATTTTGTCTCAAAGAGAAAGAGAGAGAGATAAATCAGTAGATAATAGATTAGATAGATAGATACATACATACATAGATATAGATAGATAGATGATAGATAGATAGAGATAGATAGATAGATAGATAGATAAGATGGATAGATACACAGATAAATAGGTAGACAGACAGATAGATAGATAGATGATAGATAGATGGTAGATAGATAGATAGATAGATAGAAGAATTAGCTCACTTGATTATGGAGGCTGTAAAGTCCCACAGTCTGCCATCTGCAAACTGAGACCCAGGAAAGCCAGTGATATAATTCCAGCCTAAGTCCACAAGCTTGTGGACTAGAGGAACCAGGGGAGCTAATAGTACAAATCTCAGTCCAAAGACAGAAGACTGATATTCCAGTTCCAGCACACAGGCAGGAAGAAACAATAGTGAATTTCTCCTTCCTCTTTTTGTTCTGTTCAGGCTCTCAGCATATTAGATGACACCCACCACACTGGTGAGGACAATCTACTGGGTCCACAATGCTAATCTCACCCAGAAACACCCTGGGCACCCTGTGGTGCAACACACTCAAGTTGACACGTAAAGTTAACCATCAAATCATACCCTAAAAATCACATCATCTAATCCATTTTTATTTCCATTTTTCCAGGAGATAAAAAATGCATGAGATCAATTCAGGAAGCCATAAAAAGGTGATCAGAAAGAAGATGGAGTCAAGGAAGGTGTCAACAAGGAAAGAGCAGAAAGTCCCTCATGATTTAAATTCTGCACCATCACTAACCCCCCACTCCTTGCCCTTTGATGAAACGACAGCAGAGATCTAATGTTGAAAGCACAGAGCATGATGAGCAGTGAAATGATAAAAGGCCATTCCCACCTCCTTACTCCATTCTGCAGCTTCATTTTTCACACTTCTTTTTTTTTTTCTTTTGAGACAGAGTTTCACTCTTGTTGCCCAGGCTGCAGTGCAATGGTGCTATCTCAGCTCACCGAAACCTCCACTTCCTGTGTTCAAGCGATTCTCCTGCCTCAGCCTCCTGAGTAGCTGGGATTACAGGCAAGCACCACCACACCCGGCCAATTTTTTGTATTTTTAGTAGAGATAGGGGTTTCTCCGTGTTGGTTAGGTTGGTCTCAAACTCCCGACCTCAGGTGATCTGCCCACCTCGGCCTCCCAAGTGCTGAGATTACAGGCATGAGCTACCACACTCAGCCACTTCCCTCTTTTTAAAAAAATGTTTTATAGGCCAGGTGCAGTGGCTCACACCTGTAATCCCAGCACTTTGGGAAGCTGAAGCGGGTGGATCATTTGAGGTCAGGAGTTCGAGACCAGCTTGACCAACATGGAGAAACCCTGTGTCTACTAAAAATACAAAATTAGCCGGGCGTGGTGGCACATGCCTGTAATCTCAGCTACTCGGAAGGCTGAGGCAGGAGAACTGCACTCCAGCCTGGGCAATAAGAGCAAAATTCTGTCTCAAAAAAAAAGTTTAATATAAATAAAACATACATACAGAAAAGTGCATTAATTTTAAGGGTACAGCTCAATGAACTTTCACGAACAGCACATGCATGCAACCAGTGCCTAGATTAAGAAAGAGAGCATTCCCAGGATGCCAGGGGCCCCCTCCTGGCCCTTCTAGTTACTACCCTCCCCAAAGCACAGCCTTTCTCCTGACTACTACCATTTTGCCTGGACTTGAGCTTTATATAAATGGGATCATACAACGTGTTCTTTTGCATCTGGCTTCTTTCACTCCACTGTATGTCTGCAGATTCGCCTGTGTTATCACAGGCAGTTATAGGAAGATTCACTTTCAGTGCTGGGAAGTATTCCACTGCATGCCGAGGCCACAATTTTCCACCCCCCATTCTCCTGCTGAAGGCTGTTTGGGTCATTCCCACTCTAGGCAGCGTGGACTGCAGTGCTTCTCTGTTGGGAGCAGCTCTGCTCCTCCTGCCCCTCAATGAGTGCCACTCAGGATGCCACAGAGAGCCTGACTGGGCACCACACTGTGCACCCGCTCAGGGGTGCCAGGTCCCCTGTGGCTCAAAGAAGCTGCAAGACAGAGTTTTCTGTCTGACCCCATAAACCTTTCTGCCACCTCCCCAGGGCTCAGCCCAGACACCCCTTTCTCTAATATCCACCAATGTGCACATTGTTCTTACCTCCCCTGTGTCCTGCCAGCCCAAGGGAATCCCTTTCTGTTGGAAGGTTGGGGGAAGGTTGCTCTTAGTCGCCATTTCTCCTAAATACCTGGCCTATGTCATAAATCCTTTCAGTTCCCATGAGGTCGCATGTTTGAAATTTAGGAGGCAGAAGATGCTGCTTGGCTCTTTCTACTGACTGCCCACCCCCTACCCCGACCACTAGAAGGGCTGGAGAGTGGGAGGGGAGGAGGGAGAGATACTGACGAAATAAATCAGAAGGTTTTTTTCTAGAGATGAGGTCTCGCTCTGTCACCCAGGTTGGAGTACAATGGCAAAATCACAGCTCACTGCAGCCTGGAACTCCTGGGCTCAAGCCATCCTCCTGCCTCAGCCTCCCAAGTAGCTAATATTGCATGCATGAGCCACCATGCCTGGCCAGAGAATATTTCAAAATGTTATCCCTCCACATTTACAACGGAAAGGATTTGGACCAAGCCACTTCTGCCATCTCTCCTGGGCCATGGACACTGATGGTTAGGGATGCCCTTGTTCCCAGCAGGGCTTCTCATACTCTAACAAACACACAGACAGGCATCCCACTCCGCAGTGTCTCAGTCTGTGTCATCGGTTTGTCTGAGGCTTCAAATGTCCCGCTTCTTCTGGGCATACATTATCTTCCCTGGGATAGACTGCAAAACCCCCCCAGCTCAGTGGCCTTCCCTCGGAACCTGGAAGCCCCTTCATTAGGGTGGCTGGATGCCTTCTGAGATATTAATGTGCTTTTTGTTCTTCCTGTTTTGTCACTGTTCCTACCCCATTCCAGGAAGTGTTTCCACATCCTAGCCCCAGAGGGTTTTGCATAGCCTCGCCAAGAGAAGTTAGAAAAAAAAAGAAGTTGGCATGGCACCCAGAGGACACCCCCACCCCCACCTGGGTTCTCTGCCAGGGGAGAGAGGTGAGCACGCTGGAGTGAAGGAGGCAAAAGCTCCCCGAGGGAATGGAAGGGGAGACTCCCAGATGCTGCGGAAGGGATGTGGTTTGGGGGTCCTTGGAGTAGGGAGAAGCCCTGCTCCCACATAGAACCCCACACACACACAACAGTGGGGATGGGGGGAGGTCAGCAATTCCAAAGGAAACAAGCTAAGAACTTTGGCCTTGGGAACCACAAAGAAAGACTCCCATTCACATCAGCTGTGCCTGAAAGTCTGAGGCCCAAACTCTGAATGTTCTAGGCTGGGCCAGACCCCTGGGATAGTCACTGGACCCCATAGAAGAAGAGGTAGGGGAGTCCCTAACAAAACTTCAATTACATTTCCTGCCTGCTTGGTCTGTGGATACTAAATGCAGATGACTTAGAAAAAGAAAGAATTGTGAGATGCTGTGGAGTCAACTCAATGCCATCATTGGCATCTTCCTCTTCAGAGTCCTGTATCCCAGCAACAGAGCTCAAGGTTCAGACTAAAGGCTCTCTACCCCTGGCAAGGAAGTCTTTATAGCGGAGGCGAAAGTTTGCAGACTACCCTCCGAGATTGTTTTTTAAGTAGCCTCTATTTTGTATGTCTTCTCATCCTGCTACTAGCTAGTAGGTAGCTAGTCAGACATGAGCAGGGCAGGAGAGGGCGCCCCAGACACACACCTGCAGGAATGAGAGGCGACCATCAGGTGAGGGTCAGGCGGTTGTTAACTGACTCTCTAAAATTATTGGTCACAGCCGGGGCCAGAGAAAGGCGGGCTCCCAAAGGAAAACAGCTGAAACTGGTGATCAGCAGTTTCCCAATAAGGTCTCAGGAGCTGGGCCAGTGGGCGCAAGCATGTGCATTAAGAGGCAAAATGGCGGCGTGTAACTGGTACATGACCTCCTAGGGACATCTGACTGGTAAGGGAAGAATGCCTCAAGGGAGCATGCGTACAACTCTCGTAAACACTCCAGTAAAGCATCCTCTCCTCCCAAGCGCTAGCAGAACACTGCTCATGTGGACAGCCCACCACAGGGGAAGAATCAGGAGAGAAGGAACGCAAGACCCCGGAATCATGCCAACATATAAAACCCCAAGTCAGACTGCACACTTGTCTTTCAGGTTGCCCCCTTAGCCCTCTTCCCAGTGTACTTTCCTTCCTGCTCTAAAGCTTTCTAAGAAACTTTCACTCCTGCTCTAAAACTTGCTTCATTCTCTCTTTTTGCCTTACGCCCCTCAGTCAAATTCTTTCTTAAGAAGATGCAAGAATCGCAGTTGCTGCAGACCCCTACAGATTTGCTGCTGCTAACAATCCCTACTGCTGCTGGGGAGGAGGTTTGAATAGTGTTCATTCATTAAAGATAGCTCAGTCTCTTTTCTATCCAAAACACAGCCTCCCTCCCCGGATACTGCTCCAGCTAAAGTCATGAGATTGTCCTGGGCTTTCAAGACCCAGGCAATGGGAGGAGAAGGCAAGGGAGGTGGACTGAGAATGCTGGGTGTCTAGATTAACTATGCTGCCCTCTGGAAGGCACCTCCAGTAGGACGCAGAGCTGTGGCTATCAGCAAATTCCCCTTCTTCCTCTTGCCAGTGCCCTAGAGAACATGGATAGGGCTGCAGGTGGTACACGGTTCAAAAACTACTCAGTGAAGACTCTGCCTGGGGGAGCAGAGTGTGGCCACATCTAAGGGAGGAGGGTACAGGTGAGCAGGAGAGGAGGTGGAGGAGAAGGGAGCAGGTGGCAGCTGCAGGGGGCTGAGGAGGGTGAGGCAGAGCCAGGGGAGCAGTCCAGCTCCCTGGAAGGTAGCTCAGTTGACTGCTTACCACGTGGTGTTTGTTAAAGGTGGACAGCTGAGGCCTGGGGCCAGAGGGAGGCTGGACCAGACCTCCACTGTAAAGATCTCCTTGCCAAGGTCGGGGAAGGGTGTCCTTAGGTCTGAATCTTGATCCCCCTCGCTGGGATACAGAAGAGGAAGATGCTAAATGACTCCATTTGGGAAGGGAAAGACATACTCACTTCTCCCCAGCCCCAAGTTGCCCTGTGCTGCTGCCACACCACATAACTACAGTCATAAACTATATTTGAAGCATGATGGAACCTGAACCACGGCAGTAGGTTAAGTTGACTACATCAACTGGGAAAGCTGAGTCATGATTCATATAAAAATTAAGTCAGATGTGCGCACTCACACGCACGCAAATATTCTGGAAAGCTGAGATCCGCAGCCCCAAGATGGGGAAAGGGCTCCCCCTGGTGGGATTGCCAGAGTTTCCCCCATGGAACAGCAAGCCCCAGGCCAAGCCAAGGCCCAAGCAAAACAATCTGCTATCTCATGCAGGACTGGAAAACTTTCGTTTGCTTCAGGGCCAAGTTATGACTCCTGGCATTCTCTGTCCTGAAATGACACCAGGAAGAACTGGATTCTGGGACCAACTTGCACAGGCACCCCAGGAGATAGTCTGGGCCTGCGGATCAGCCGATGTGTGCAGGGGAAGACTGTCCACATTTGCTCCATTGGGCCTGATCACAGGCCACCCACATAGCAAAGGGGAACCAGGGCCCCTGGGTGAGGGTAGATGCTGCCTCTCATGCCCCTGAATTAGCCAAGAGGACACTCCAGCAGGAAGCCTTGTTCTGTGTATATTGCAAAGAAGGCACCACTTCCTGTGCAATCCCCTGCCCAGAGCACTTTGCCTGTGCTGCTGAGAAATGTCCTGTGGCAGCAGGAGAGGGGGACTGAGCTAGAGCCAAGAGTGTGCCCTGCCTCTGTCTGTCGACCCAGGTCAGAATGATATGGAGTACTGGACAGTTTATTCACTGGGTTCTAAAAACACAGCAACACAATGCTCTGGGTGCCTCCTGGCTGTGATGTACACCATTATTTTCTGGAGAGAGCCCATCACCTATGAAATTTCCCAGATCTTCATCCAGGGATCATGTCAAGCTTCCATTGTTTACCCTCATATGCTCCCTGGAGCTGGAGTCCACCCGGCTCAAGACCTCTGATGAAGTGCTGGCATGGAGCAGAAACTCCCTTAAACAGAAACCCCCTGTCCCCCTTGCCACCACCCCCCACCAGCATCCCATCCTAGGGTTGCCACCCCAGGGCTCCTCTCGTGTGTCCCCAGGTTGGGGGAGGGGCAGCACTGCGTCGTCAATTCTCAACTTCAGGCTACTGCTACAGAGCCACCCATCTGATCCAGCCTTCAGAAGGCAATTAGAATATGATTGGAAAAAAGTGTTAGTGATCTCCAACTATGTAGTATAAAGCTACAGTAAATGCTTGTACAAAAATAGACACAAGTGAAACAGGTTACCCAGGGGCTTTCAATGCAGAGCCATGATAGATATAATATTAGAGAACATTACAAAGCAGTGCTCAACAAAGGGAGACTATCCCCAAAGATATTCCCAGAAACTGAATATAAATGCAAACGATGCACAGGGCTACAGCTGTAGCCTGTTGGGTTCTGACTCTGGTACAGCCAAGGGCAGCTGGGAGGCGAAGTCCTGCTGAGTACTGAGTGATGAGATAGAATTAAATTGTCCATTGAGGTGGGGGACCAGGGTCATGGTCACTGCTAAAATATTAGGGACTGGGATTTCCTTCCTGCCCACACTTCCACCCTCATCAAGAAGACTGAAATAACTTGCTACTAACTTTGCCTGGGACTGTGGCCTAGGGAGGCCCTTAGTTACCAAACGGCACCACACCTGGGCTTAACTGAGCCTCCCACAGCCATGGGGCTGGACGTGAGTCATCCCCAGGGTTATCCCAGGGCAGGCGCCCCGCTGCCATGCAAGACCTAGTCCTGAACACCAGCCCCTGGGAAGGGCAACTGCACGGCCAGTAGCAGGGAGGAGTGACGAGCCAGAGAAGGGAGACTGAGAAAACCTGGAAATAAAACTGGAAGCTGAAATTCCAAAACACACAAAAACTAACGCTGAGAAAGGCAGCCAGCAACATCAACACTTGAGAGAGGTGCATGCCAGGTGACGTGAAAAGAATATAACAATTGGAAAGAGACTCCAGTATCCTCAAAGAGGCAATTAAACATATAATATTCACTTAAAAATCTAGCCACTAGGCCGGGCGCGGTGGCTCACACCTGTAATCCCAGCATTTTGGGAGGCCGAGGTGGGTGGATCACCTGAGGCCAGGAGTTCAAGACAAGCCTGGCCAACATGGTGAAACCTCATCTCTACTAAAAACACAAAAAATTAGCCAGGAGTGACGATGGGTGCCTATAATCCCAGCTACTCAGAAGGCTGAGGCAGAAGAATCAGTTAAACCCAGGAAGCGGAGGTTGCAGTGAGCCGAGATCATGCCACCACACTCCAGCCTGGGCAACAAGAGTGAAACTCCGTCTCAAAAAAAAAAAATTAAGCCACTCTGAGATTAAAACCAGGGAGAAACATGCGGTCATATAACAATGGAACAGAAAAAATATTATGCAATAAATGGTTCAGGAGAAATGATTATTAATATTTAGGAAAATACATATAATAGATGTAAATCCTCACTTCATCTAGCATACTCTAAACAAATCTATTTTTTAATCTCTGAAAATGGGAGGATGTTCTAAACTAGCTGAAAGAAGCCAGGTGTGATGGTACTGTAATCCCAGGTACTTGAGAGGCCGAGGCAGGAAGATCACTTGTGCCCAGAAATTGGAGACACACCTGGGAAACATAGCAAGACTCCCAATCTCTTAAAAATAAAACTAGGCTGGACGAGGTGGCTCACACTTGTAATCCCAGCACTTTGGGAGGCTGAGGCAGATCACCTGAGGTCAGGAATTCAAGATCAGCCTGACCAACATGGAGAAACCCAGTCTCTACTAAAAATACAAAATTAGCCAGGCGTGGTGGCACATGTCTATAATCTCAGCTACCTAGGAGCCTGAGGCAGGAGAATCGCTTCAATCCTGGTGGTGGAGGTTATGATGAGCCGAGATTGTACCATGGCACTCCAGCCTGGGCAACAAGAGTGAAACTCTGTCTCGAAAAAAAAAAAAAAGAAAAAGAAAACTAGATTTTTAGATAAATATCATACAAGAAATATGAAAGTAATAAGATAAGTAAAAGGTGGGAAAAAAAAAAAGTAAAAAAAAAAAAAGGCCTAAAACAATAGGCCAACTAAAGAAAGGAATATATGCATAGATTTAACTACAGAAAGTTTTTTTAATTTTTCTTTTTTCTTTTGAGACAAAGTCTCACTCTGTCGCCCAGGCTAGAGTGCAATGGCACAATCTTGGCTCACTGCAACCTCCACCTCCCGGGTTCAAGCAATTCTCCTGCCTCAGCCTCCCGAGTAGCTCGAACTACAGGCACAGGCCACCACGCCCAGCTAATTTCTGTATTTTTAGTAGAGACGGGGTTTCGTCACGTTGGGCAGGCTGGTGTTGAATCCTGACCTCAGGTGATCTGCCCGCCTCGGTCTCCCCAAAATGCTGGGATTACAGGCATGAGCCACCACACCAGCTATTTTTTCTATTTAATAGAAAAAATGGAATACAAATAAATAAGAAAAATGTTGGCAACAAGCTCTGAATCCAGCCTTCCTGGGCATGAGTTTGGGCAAGTAGTTGTCTGATCTCTCCGTGCTTCTGTTTCTTCCATCATAAGAGACTAATTACTGTACCGTGGGGCAGGATTAACTGACTTACTCCATTCAAAGCTCTTAGAACAGTAACTAGCACCTAGAAAGTACCCCACAGCTATTTGTATTTTATATTGTGCTGTGTAAGAAACTCAGACACAGGCAATTCATAACAGAGACACCATAACTAACAATTATCAGGAACAATTCAACTTCATTAATAATGCAAAAAACTAAATTTATTTTTTGCCTTTCTAATTGATAAAGACTGTTAAAATAACAACACAGTATTCCCTAACCCTGGGGTCCTGTTCCTAAAAGCCTCCTTGAATGAAAACATTGTGATCAAGAAACTCAGGACTTTATGAAACATTATGAGTAGGGGAGACTAAAAGCTTTAGAAAACCTATATTTTTAAAAAGTTTTGTGTTTTTTATGTTTTAAAACTATTCCTGGCCAGGCATGGTGGCTCACACCCGTAATCCCAGCACTCTGGGAGGCCGAGGCGGGCAGATCACCTGAGGTCAGGAGTTGGAGACCAGCCCGCCCAACATGGTGAAACCCTATCTCTACTAAAAATACAAAAATTAGCCAGGCATGGTGGCAGGCACTGTAATCCAAGCTACCTGGGAGGCTGAGCCAGGAGAATAGCTTGAACTCAGGAGGCGGAGTTTGCAGTGAGCTGAAATCAAGCCATTGCACTCCTGCCTGGGCAGCAGAGCAAGACTCTATACTAAAAAAAAAAAAAAAGCTATTCCCTATTTTTACCAAAATACACTCATAAAGAGAATACCAATTTTATAAAACTTAGACTGGCAACTGCTTACGTAAAATTACTTCCATTAACCTTTCCTTACTGGAGAGCAGCCTTCTAAAGCCTCTTTCCCCTACAGTTTCAGCGAGATGTTTGCAAATTAGTTAAGTGGGCCTATAAGGAAGAACTGTGGAATTTTTTTGCATATGGTTCCTTATCCAAACACTGCGAACATTTTAAGTTATCAAGGGTTGTATGTAATGTGCAATTATAAAACAGAGAAAGAGAAAGTGGTCCAGGCAGAACGTGCTATAAAGCTTGCACCAGGAAGAGATGCTTGTGCACTGTCTGGGGTAAGCCAGTGGTCCAGCCCAGGGATTCTGGTTCACTGGATCTGGGGATGGGCCAGGAGCGTGTGGTTTGGAAGGTTCTGCAGGTGGTTCTGATGTGCACCCTGCCATGAACCTGCAGAAGAGGGTCGGATCAGGGAAGGGAGACTTGGCTTCTACTCTTGCTTCTCCACCAACTTGCAGCTTAACCATAAATGAGGTTTCTGTTTCCTGGGATTTCCTCCTTTCACTGTAAAATGGAAGAGTGGGACTAAAGTGGAATCCTCATTTTGTGACAAGGCAACACAATATGTGAGAAAGCACACGGACCTTAGGGTCAGGCCACTGCAGCTGGTGTTCTCTCCAGTCATCCTTCCTCTCCTTCACCCTTATGCCCACCCCTCCTACCCTGAAATCCATCTCCCATCTGTCCCCACTTGGTCTCTTAACCGCTGTCATTTTTTTTTTTTTTTTTTTTGAGACGGAGTCGCACACTGTCGCCCGGGCTGGAATGTAATGGTGCGATCTTGGCTCACTGCAACCTCCAACTCCCGGGTAAGCAATTCTCCTGCCTCAGCCTCCCAAGTAGCTGGGATTACAGGTGCCCACCACCACACCTGGCTAATTTGTCTTTTTTTTTTTAATCAAGCAATCCCCTGAAATAGAATAGGCTCAAGGAGATTTCCGCCACTAATTCAGACGTTCATCACCTCTCACTGGAGCAATTTCCATAGCTTCCCAACTATTTTTCCTGACACCAGTTTTTTTTCTTTTTTGAGACAGGATCTTGCTCTGTTGCCCAGGCTGGCGTGCAATGGCACAATTATGGGTCACTGCAGCCTCCACCTCCTGGGCTCAAGCGATCCTCCCACCTCAGTCTCCTGAGTAGCTGGGACTGCAGGCATGCGTCACCACGTCCCACTAATTGTTTGAAACTTTTGTGGAGATGAGGTCTCCCTATGTTGTTCAGGCTAGTCTCAAACTCCTGGCTCAAGCAATTCTCCCATGTTAGCCTCCCAAAGTGCTAGAATAACAGATGTGAGCCACCACACCCAGCTCCTGACACCAATTTTGATTCTCTCTAATCCACCCTCTGCAACGACATCTGGTATGAATCTTCCACTGCTGCTGAAACCTCTGGCTGATCACAGAAGGGTGCATTGGCTCCATCTCATATACCAGTCATTTTATTAGATCATCAGGATGCTAGCAATCACCAGTGAGCAATTTATATTTTTGTAACGTGGTTCCCATTATTCCACTATCTCTTTCTTTCTTTAGTAAACCCTTGATGTTTCTTTGTATAAGAAATGGGCTGGGATGGCAGGTGCAGTGGCTCATATGGGAGGTGGGTGGATCACGAGGTCAAGTGTTCGAGACCAGCCTGACCAATATGGTGAAGCCCCATCTCCGCTAAAAATACAAAAATTAGCCAGGTGTGGTGGCATGCACCTGTAATTCCAGCTACTTGGGAGGCTGAGGTAGGAGAATTGCTTGAACCTGGGAGGTAGAGATGGCAGTAAGATGAGATCGCATCACTGCACTCCAGCCTGGGCAACAGAGGTCCGTCTCAAAAAAAGAAAAAAAGGCTGGGATGTTATCAAGAAGCTTTGCCATTTTGCTTTATTCTTTCTTTTTTTTTTTTTTCTTTTATGATGGAGTCTTACTCTGTCACCCAGGCTGTGGAGTGCAGTGACGTGATCTTGGCTCACTATAACCTCCACCTCCTGGGTTCAAGTGATTCTCCTCCCTCAGCCTTTCAAGTAGCTGGGACTACAGACGCCCGTCTGCCACCATGCCCAGCTAATTTTTCTATTTTTAGTAAACACGAGGTTTCACCACCTTGGCCAGGCTGGTCTCGAACTCCTCACCTCGTGAACTGCCTGCCTCGGCCTCCCAAAGTGCTGGGATTACAGGTGTGAGCCACCATGCCTGGCCCATTTTGGTTTATTCTTTGCAGTCAATAAAGTTTTAAAGAACTTCTGCTTTAACCAGGAGCTGCATCCCCCTTCACACATCTGGGCACTGAGTGTTCCCTGGGGCTGCACTCAAAAAACCTCTCGTGGGGTTCCCATCTTGTCCCTGCGGGACAGTAAACCAAAATTAGAAAATTGCTTGAAAGTTGGAATTCTGCCTTCTTTACTATTTATCCCCAGCCCCTATACGGTGTCTGGAATGCTCATTGAATAAACAAATCTATCCACCTAAAACAAGTATTAGAAATAGACCTTTAAAATCCCTCAGGGTCCAAAATATGCAGAAGCACAAAACAAGCACTGACCATTTTTACTTTCTCAGTTCCCTTCTTGCCTAACCCAAATCCCACAAGTTCCAAATCATATTCAAATGAAAATGAAAGGGACAAACTAATCCTTAGGGGTCAACGCCACTCATCCTCAGATTCCACAGGGCAGTCAGCACTTCTCCTGACAAAATGTGATGCGTGTTTTAGCCCAACAATGCTAATATCAGCAACAATCCCTCACCACCCTCTTCATCCACTCCAAGATTCAACTGCTCAACAGTAAGGAGTTTACCTCAAAGGAAGGTGTGTGTTAGAAGCAGATAGACACGGCCGGGCATGGTGGCTCACGCCTGTAATCCAAGCACTTTGGAGGCCAAGGCGGGCGGATCACCTGAAGTCGGGAGTTCAAGACCAGCCTGACCAACATGGTGAAACCCCGTCTTAAAAAAAAAAAAAGCAGATAGACACAAGCTCATTTCTAGTTCTTAGAACAGACAGTTCTAAGTGCCAGTTGACAATTTTGATACAGTTTTCTGGCCATCAGGTACAGACAAATTCCTTTTTGAACCTTAAAATTCCAAAGATGGGTCCTCCCTGCCTATGTATAAAAAGCCAGCTGGGAGTAAGAATTAGAAATGAGCTTTCTCAGGGGCATTTTCACCATTAATTATCTGGGGGTTTTGTTTTTTCAGGGTAGTGGCCTCCTCTTTATCTCAACGAACCCAGTTATGCCATCTGGTGGCCAAAATAAATTGAAAACATGCAACTATACTGTCAGAAAGTGTGAACGTGTCCTTTTTAGAGTTATTCCCTTTCACCCCTTAGTTTCCTCCTAATTTTCCATGCGTATTTTCCTTTTTCTTTTACTTTTTTTTTGTTTTTTTGAGACGGAGTCTTGCTCTGTTGCCCAGTTTGGAGTGCAGTGGCACGATCTTGGCTCACTGCAACCTCCGCCTCCCAGTTTCAAGCGATTCTCCTGTCTTAGCCTCCCAAGTAGCTGGAGTTACAGGCACCCGCCACCAAGCCTGGCTAATTTTTGTATTTTTAGTAGAGACAGGGATTTCACCATGTTGGCAAGGCTGGTCTCAAACTCCTGACCTCGTGATCTACCCACCTCAGCCTCCCAAAGTGCTGGGATTACAGGCATGAGCTACCACACTCGGCTTCCATGAGCATTTATCACTCACTACATAAGGAGTGGCAGGGCATTGATCTTGATGGTGTCTGGTTTCCTACATGGAAAGGTAAGGAAGTTGGGTCTTGGTATAAGTGAAACTGGTTAAGACCAAAGGAAAAAGAAGGACAAGTAAAGGACAGGTCCCTTACCCACATCCAAAGGAATAGAATAATGCTTCCAGTTGATAGAGCAAAAGCAGAAGGCTTGCAGTGCTCCTGGCTTCTCAGCAAGCAGCATGGCATTTGACTAGGAAACAGCAGAACAGCCATTGCTGAGTAGTAATCACCATAACACCTGGAAAAAAAAAAAAACATAGCAACTGTAGCTGTTCCAAATGTGTTCAAACCTCCTGTTCTGAATGGATTACATTCCCAAGTACCAAAATGAAAATTAACTGAGAGTATCTCCAAGTCACTATAAATAATCTCTGAGGAATCACAAAGAGGCAGAGAAGTATTAGACTTTGGAGATTGTGTGGTTCTGACTCCCAAAGATGGAAAAAAAAATGACTGTGGAAAAAAAAATGAATGTTGAAAACTACAGATCAGGCCAGGTGTGGTGGCTCATGCCTGTAATCCTAGCACTTTGGGAGGCTGAAGTAGGTGGATCACTTGAGTTCAGGAGTTCAAGACCAGCCTGGGCAAAACCCCATCTCTACGAAAAATACAAAAATTAGCGAGGTGTGGTGGTGCGCACCTGCAGTCCCAGCTACTTGGGGGACTGAGGCAAGAGGATCGTTTGGGCCGAAGAAGTCAAGGCTTGCAGTGAGCCAAGATGGTGCCACTACACTCCAGCCTAGGTGACAAAGCAAGACTGTCTCAAAAATAAAAAAGAGAAAACTACAGATCAGGGGCCTTGGTGATGACTGCAGGCTAAAACCCTCATATGACATACAGAAAGATGTTTTGCAAAGTGTTTTGTGAGCTCTGAGAAGAGCTGAGTGTAGTCACCAGGCCCCTGGGGGCTCTGCAGGGGCAGGTCACGGCAGGCTGTCCTCATTCCATGCTCTCTTATCAGGGTTACTAGACACACAGAACCAGGCAGCTTGATAGGCCAGGTGTCTCCCTTTGATTAAGCTGTTTCATGACATTCCAAAGTATATACTTCTGGAATAAATGGAGAAATATGGAATAGGTAATGGTACAGTTAGGAGAAATTGGAACTGATTAAACTATAGTATCTTAAGGTGCTAGAGGGTTCTCATCTCAATCCTGCTGTGTCTAATACTTTTTTTTTTTTCCTGATTTGAGACAGGGTTTCACCATGTTGGTCAGACTGGTCTCGAACTCCTGACCTCAGGTAATCCACCCGTTTTGGCCTCCCAAAGTGCTGGGATTACAGGCGTGAGCCACCGTGCCCAGCCTGTCCAATACTTTTATCATGTCTTGCACATTATACAGAGGCTATGCTTGGCATATATATGGCATAGTTTGAAGAAATAGCAAGCCCATTGAATTCCAGAATTAGTGCACAAAATCCATCTTGACAGTCCACACACTTTTTTTTTTTTTGAGACAGGGTCTCGCTCTGTCACTCATGCTGGAGTGCGGTGGCAAAATCATAGCTCACTGCAGCCTTGAACCCCTAGGCTCAAGCGATCCATTCACCTCAGCCTCCCAATAGCTAGAACTATAGATGTGTCACCATCCCCTACTAATTTTTCTTCTTCCTTCCTTCGTGCCCCCCAACCTCTGCTCTCAATCAAACTCTTCAAAAGACTTATTTCCACCACTCTGTTGGAGACCATGTTCTCTGGAAACATGCTGAGATAAAGTTGGGGTGCAAGATATTAATTAGGAATTAACATCTGTGAATAAGGGCGAGGAAGCAGGAGTGAGCAGAGGGAGAAGTTAAACTGAGCTGTCGGCCCAACCACACCTCTCATAACTGTTCAGAGAGCTTGGGGTGGTATTGCCCATCAAAGCAAAGCAAGCTGGACTCAAAGAGCCAGGCATTTATATCCAGCCCTGCTCAATCACCATAGCTGCCCAGAGAAAGGCTGTGACCAGGGAGAGGGGCCAGGCAGCTCTCTGCAGCCAGTGGACCCTGAAGTGAAGGAGCTGGTAGCTGGAGGCTATCTGCTGACTGCTCTCGCACAGCTGGGCAATGAGTCCTTCCTTGGGGGAGATCTGAGCAGCACATCTCCCTGTCCACTACGCTCTCCTTCCAGTCCGCTCTGACACCACGGAAATCCACCTTCCATCTTCACTTTAAAAAAAAAATTTTTTTTTTGAGATGGAGTTTCACTCTTGTTGCCCAGGCTGGAGTGCAATGGTGCATTCTAGGCTCACCGCAACCTCCGCCTCCTGGGTTCAAGCAATTCTCCTGCCTTAGCCTCCCAAGTAGCTGGGATTACAGGCATGTGCCACCACATCTGGCTAATTTTTTTGTAACTTTAGTAGAGATGGGGTTTCACCATGTTGGCCAGGATGGTCTCGATCTCTTGACCTCGTGATCCACCCGCCTCGGCCTCCCAAAGTACTGGGATTACAGGCATGAGTCACCGCGCCTGGCCCCATCTTCACTTTTACTCCACTCACTCCATCCCTTTGCTCCACGCCAAATCCAGTGGACCCTTCTTGGTTCTTACCTTACAGCTGATCTCTCTCTCATTTACTGAAGTTATCAATTTCCACAGTAACTTCTCTCTCTCCTTGGCCTCTCTACCCACATCTTCCTGGCCTGTTCAGGTGTTCTGGCCTCCACGCACCACCCAAGCATTGGGACTCCATTCTCAATCCATCCTCCTCTTCCTCCATATCCTCCCAGGTGATCCCACTCACTGTCAGGGTTTCATTCCTGTGTTTATGGCAATGACTTTGAAATGTACTCTCCAGCTATCCTCTCTGCTAAGCTTCCGACTCTCGTATCTAATTGGCTATCTCCATGCTATGGCTGTCAGAACTGTGACATTCCACTTCTCTTTTCCCACTGTATTTCCCTTCTTGAAGAAGGCTAACTCTTCCAGTGCAAGAAATCAGGGAGGGACCCTTTGAACCTGCTTTATCAAGTTCCTTTTTTTGGCAGCCAGCCCCGCTTGGTCCTGTTTGGGCTTGGGTATGAAAGCACTCTGAGCAATACCAAGGACTCTGCATATGGAGATTTGCATCACTGATATATAAATAGCTGATGCTGGTGCTGAAACCAAAAAAATATTCGTCACTGATCACACCCACTACTTGCCCAACCAGGTGTGAACCTCTGACTCAGTGGGTCCCCAGGAAAGAGTTATTCATAACTTCCTAATTATAGGTGATGAGAGATGGTATTGGTTTATTTTACAGCTTGAAGAATCTGTAAAGAAAATCTGAAGAAAAGAGTTCTCTGAGCAGGTATCTTTTAGCCACACCTTTTATTTCCAGGCCTATACCTGTGTGGCAAAGGCTTAAATAGGAGGTATTTCTCAAGGAAAATTATCTCCAGTTTATTTAAATATACCATGCTTGATGTATATATGTCCTCTCTTTCCAAATTGGAATTTCTGGTTAAATTCAAGGAATAATTATCAAGCAAATACAACGTGCCATGAGCAGGGCTAAGTACAGAACAGTCCCTGCTTTAAGGAACCTAAAGAATGGTGAAAGGATAAGTCTAATGCAAGCACATTCCCATTTGCTGATGAGCACAAACGCCATAGCAGCTAAGTGCCGTGGGCTCCAGAGAAGGAAAGTGTCTCCTTTCGGTCTTGCTTCATAAGGACATCTGAGATATGACAAAAGGATAGATCAGATTTCAGAGAGCGAGCACAAGACAGAAAGAAGCAAGAAATGATGACACACAAGGAAAGGAGAGGAAAGAATGCCATCAGAAGACTATCTTCAGATAATTGCACAATAAACAAAGAGTCATGGTAAGAAACTTTTCTTTTAGCTAAGGTCAAATACTGAGACTACGGAACTACCCTGGGAGGTTGGAGAGAGGCAAGGTCATGGGGGAAAGATTGGTTTTTTGTTTGGTTGGGGTTTTGTTTGTTTGTTTGTTTGTTTTGGTTTGGTTTTTCTGGAGAAGGAGTCTCCCTCTGTCACCCAGGCTGGAGGGTAATGGCGCAGTCTCAGCTCACAGCAACCTTCCTCTCCCAGGTTCAAGAGATTCTCCTGCCTCAGCCTCCCAAGTAGCTGAGATTACAGGTACACGCTACCTCACCTGGCTAATTTTTGTATTTTTAGTAGAGACAGAGTTTCGCCATGTTGGCCAGGCTGGTCTCAAATTCCTGACCTCAGGTGATTCACTCACCTTGGCCTTCCAAAGTGCTGGGATTATAGGTGTGAGCCACGCACGCAGCCAGATTGTTAAAATAGTATTATTACAAGGAGGTGGGTAGAAAAGGCCAAATCACTGCCCCATTAACTTTTCCTTGGCCCCAGCTCAGACCCAAACTGTTTTTAGACTTCCCTTTTCCACCATCATGGGCAGCACAGGTGTTGCGGCTCTGAGACCCCTCTTCTATTCAGCTCCCTGAAAAGGACAATGCCCAGTAAGGGCTTGCTGGGAGTTGCCCTGTCACTTCTGCTTTGGTAGAATGTTTCTCTGAGGATCACTTGAGACCAACCTGGGAAACACGGCAAAACCCCATCTCTATAAGAAATGCAAAATGAATGGGGTGTGTTGGTGTGCGCCTGTAGTCCCAGCCACTCAGGAGGCTAAGACAGGAGGATTGCTCGAGCCCAGGAAGTCGAGCCTGCAGTGAGCCATGATTGCATCACCACCCCAGCCTGGGCAACAGAGCAAGACCCTGTCTCAAAAAAAAAAGTTTTCCTAATGTTGCCCACATGGGTAACTCCCTCCCATCTATCCCAGTTGAAATTAAGTGAGAACACCCTCATCCTTGTTCTTAAGTGAAGTGAAAATTTGTGAGGACAAGAATGTTCTGGACCCGGTGACTTCCCAAAGTGAGCTTTGGCAGCAAATCTTCCCATTTGCTTTGGGAAAACCCTAAAAAATCCAGGGAGTGTGGGATGTTGATAATAGTTACAATTGCTAATAAGGTTAGACTTTTAACACATGATGCCTGTCAAGTAGTCAAGATTCCCCATTTTACAGCAAGAGAAACTGAAGCTCAAAAATGCTATGTGCAGTCCCCCTACGTGGAGACACAGGGGCTGAATCTAGTTTCTCAAGTCCTTGGAAGGGCCTTAGGGAGTGGGTAACATAGATAGGGCTTGCATACTTTTATGAATGTTGTACCTGGGAAGCAATATGGAGAAATAGCTTTTAAGGAAGGAACAGATGAGACACCATTTACTTCAGCTCCAAGCAAAACCACATAGAGGCCAGGCGCAGTGGCTCACACCTGTAATCCCAGCATTTTGGGAGGCCGAGGCAGGTGGATTGCCTGAGGTCAGGAGTTCGAGATCAGCCTAGCCAACATGGTGAAACCCCATCTCTACTAAAAATACAAAAATTAGCTGGATGTGGTGGTGTGCACCTGTAATCCCAGCTACTCAGGAGGCTGAGGCAAGAGAATTGCTTGAAGCCAGGAGGCGGAGGTTGCAGTGAGCCGAGATCATACCACACTGCACTCCAGCCTGGGCAACAGAGTGAGACTCTGTCTCAAAAAAAAAAAAAAAAGGTTGGATGCCATGGCTCAAGCCTGTAATCCCAGCATTTTGGGAGGCAGAGGCAGGTGGATCACGAGGTCAGGAGTTCAAGACCAGCCTGGCCAACATGGTGAAATCCCGTCTCTACTAAAAATACAAAATATTAGCCAGTCGTGGTGGCGGGCACCTGTAATCCCAGCTACTTGAGAGGCTGAGGCAGGAGAATCGCTTGAACCTGGGAGGCAGAGGTTGCAATGAGCCAAGATCATGCCACTGCACTTCAGCCTGGGCGACAAGAGCAAAATCTCCATCTCAATCAATCAATCAATAAAGATTGTGTTTGGTTCTTGAGTAACAAAAACTCAATACAATGGCCTGACTAGGTAGGTGTTTACTTTTCCCAGTTATCAAGAACACTGGAGCAGGCAGTCCAGGGCGATACAGCTGCTCCAAACAATCACCAGAGATGCAATCTCCTGCTAGATGTCTTCACATCTACCTTTCTATGTCACATGTGCAAGATGGCTGCTCTGCCTTCAGACACCACATCAACATTCCAGGCAGAATGGAGGAAGAAAGAGCAAAAGATGTGTTCCAGTCAAATCCATCTTAAAAACAAACAAACACAGGGAGGGGTGGCAGGAGCAAATTTTAAAAAAGAAGAAGAAAAACAAATAAAAACAGGAAAGCAGTTGTTTCCCTGAAAGCCCCACCAAGCTGACTTCTACTGATGACTCATCCAAATAGTCAGGTGGCCACCCTGGATGCAAGGGAGTCTGGGGAAGTCAGTGCTTCAAAGAGGCATACGGATACCACAGACAAACTCAAGTTTCCATGGTTGAAGGAGAAGAGGACAATGGAGTTTGTGGAGGCAGCAGGCTACATCTGCCAAAGAAGATATCAAGATACCGAGCCACATGAGAAGATGGGGAGGCTGCCAAGAAAGGCCACTGGGTACAGGTGAGGAGCAGGTGACACTGGACTTGCTCCGTCCAAGGAGCCCGCACCTGCAGTGGCTTGTGCTCCTGTTCCTGTGGGTGCAGGCACGAGGCTGATGCCGAGAGAGTGGGTTGTTTCTATTCAGGTCAGAACACAATACCCCAAAGTATGGCACTGAGTACTTAACTAAGGGACATTGGAGGCCAGGTGCGGTGGCTCACACCTGTAATCCCAGCATTTTGGGAGGCTGAGGCAGGCGGATCACAAGGTCAGGAGTTTGAGACCAGCCTGGCCAACATAGTGAAATCCCATCTCTACTAAAAATACAAAAAATTAGCCAGGGGTGGTGGCATGCGCCTGTAATCCCAGCTACTCAAGAGGCTGAGGCAGGAGAATCGCTTGAACCCGGGAGGCGGAGGCTGCAGTGGGCCAAGGTCATGCCATCGCGCTCCAGCCCAAGCAACAGTGTGAGACTCCATCTCAAAAATAAATAAATAAACAAATAAATGAAAATAAAGAACATTGGGAGGCCTCAGAAGCAGCCTCAGAACCAAAGTCCCTCTGACCTGCTCCTGCCCTCCTGTCTCCCTTGTTCCTCGTTCTCCCCTGAAGTGAATCACAGAAACCAGAATCCTCTTCCTCAAGGCAGGTCCTAGAAACTAGAACCATTTTTCTCCAAAGCAAAAGCCATAAAAACTGGAATTATTACCCTAACCTCTCCCTGCATTTTTGTCTAGGAGATGGCCATAAAGAAATTCTCAGACAGCTGTGGTGGCTCATATCTGTAATCAAAGTGTTTGAGAGGCCAAGGTGGAAAGATCACTGGAGACCAGGCGTTTGAGATTGGCCTGGGAAATACAGTGAGACCCCTATCTCTACAGAACTTGTTTTTAACTTAGCTAAGCGTAGTGGTACACATGTAGTCTCAGCTGCTTAGGAGGCTGAGGTGGGAGGGGCCCTGCTCGGGCTGTGGCTCTTTTATCACAGGGAGAGTTTATCTGCCAGCTGCTTTCTACACCTCAAAGCATTTTCAGAAAGGGCCAACATCAGCCTTGGAAAAAAGGAGGAAGGGCCACGAGAGTCTCCATCTTCCCCTCATCTGTGATGTGAGCGTGCACATCCCCACGTGCACATACACACCACACACACACACACACACACCATATACACACCACATACACACAACATACATATACACACAACACACACATACACACACAACATACACACAACACACACACAACACACCATACACACCACACACACACACCACACACACACACACCACACACAACACACACATACACACAACACACATACACTCACAACATACAACATACCCATATACACACATCACACACAACACACACACAAACACACACCATATACGCACCACATACACACAACACACATATACACACAATACACACATACACACACAACATACACACACCACACATACACACACCACACACACAACACACATATACACTCACAACATACAACACACCCATATACACACATCACACACATACACACACCACACACACCACATACACACACACACACACATACACACATACCACATACACACAATATACACACCACACACACACCACACCATACACACCACACATACATACACACTGCACACACACACACACCATATACACACACCACACACACAACACACACATACACTCACAACATACACACACCACACACACCACACCATACACACCACACACACCACACACACACAACACATACATACACACAACACACACATACACTCACAACATACAACACACCCATATACACACATCACACACAACACAGACACACCACACACACACCACATACACACACATACACACACACACCCCACATACACACACACCACATACACACACACCACATACACACACATATACACACACCACATACACACACATACACACCACATACACACACACCACATACACACATACACACATACACACACAACACACAACACACAACACACACACACATACACACAACACACCACACACACACACAACACACAGACCACACACACACACCACACAGGCACACAGGGTCGGGAGCCTGTTGGGCAGAGCTTAAGCCACTGAATGTTTCAGTAGGGATAATGGTATCTAAAAACAGGACAGCTGGTAGGTTAAGGGGATTCTTACTACTCACAGTTCCCGGAATTATATGCAATTACATCTTGGAAACTCAACAAATAAACAGTTAAGTATGCAATTAAAGAATCAAAGTTTGGTAAAGTTCAAAGAAGCTGATGTTACTCACAAGAGTAAATAGAGAGGAGGCTGGGCACGGTGGCTCACGCCAATATTCCCAGCATTTTGGGAGGCCTAGGGGAGCAGATCAATTGCAGTTGGGAGTTCAAGACCAGCCTGGCCAACATAGTGAAACCCTATCTCTACAAAAAATACAAAAATTAGTCAGGCGTGGTGGCGGACACCTGTAATCCCAGCTACATGGGAGGGTGAGGCAGGAGAATCGCTTGAACCCAGGAGGCAGAGGATGTAGTGATCCAAGGTCATATCACTGCACTCCAGCCTGGGTGACAGAGTGAGACTCCATCTTGAAAAAAAAAAAAAGTAAATAGGGAGAAAAACACAGGCCAGATTAAAGAGCTCCATGTATAATTTTCAGTGTATAACACTGTGGGCATTTGGAGTACAACCAACAGCCACCTTGCAGAGACCCCGTATTCATGGTCCCATTCCTTTTTCTAGCAAAACCCCAATTTTATTTTGTTTAGCAAAGTTCTATGCTTAAAATTTTTGGGGGCCTCAAACTGCCTTGTAAGTAGGAGTGGTGGTGTGGCCTAGAGCTGGCCAATGAGATGTTAGCCTAAGTCACGTAAAAGGGACTTTCAGAAAAGTTCTGTGTTAAGACTGACTCAACTGGCATGGACCTCCTTTGCCTTTTACTCTCCCACTTCTTCCAGCCTGAAACAAAACCATGATGGTCTGAACTCCAGCCATCAACGTGAGAGCACTTAATCATTTATTCAGCAAATACATGCCAGGCACTGTTTTCAGTTCTGGGAAGTTAGCATGAAGAAAACAGATAAAAGTCTCTGACTTCAAGGAGTTTACAGTCTAGTGAAAGGAGACAAATTACAAGCAAATATATAGTATGCCAGAATATGGTAAGTGTTAAGGAGGAAAATAAATTAAGAAATGAGATTCATCTGAGTCACGGCACCAAAAAATTAAAAAATTAAAAAATAGAAATGAGATTCTTATTATCTTTAGGGACACTCTCACTCTGTCTCATTCTGTTGCCCACACTGGAGTGCAGTGGTGTGATCACAGCTCACTGTAACATCAAACACCTGGACTCAAGTGATCTTCCTGCCTCAGCCTCCTGAATAGCTGGGACTACAGATGCATACCGGTACATCTGGCTAATTTTTAAAAAAAATTTTTTTTACAGATGGAGTCTTGCTGCATTCCCCAGGCTGGTCTCAAGCTCTTGGCCTCAAGTGATTCACCTATTCCAGCCTCACAAGGAGCTGGGATTATAGGTGTGAGCCACCACACCACCAGAAATGAGATTCTTTTTATTTTATGTTATTATGAGACAGAGTCTCACTCTGTCACCCAGGCTGGAGTGCAGTGGTACATTATTGGCCCAAGGCAATCTCCCCGTCTAGGTTCAAGTGATTCTCATGCCCCAGCCTCCCAAGTAGCTGGGGTTATAGAAATGTGTCACCACACCCAGCTAATTTTTTTTATTTTTATTTTTAGTAGAGACAGGATTTCACTATGTTGGCCAAGCTAGTCTCAATATTCCTGACCTCAAATGATCCACCAGCCTCGGTCTCCCAAAGTGCTGGGATTACAGGCATCAGCCACTGCACCTGGCCCAGAAATGAGATTCTTGATGCTAGATGGAGTCAGGGTGGTGGCTCAGAAGGCTGGATGGACCTATGGGTTGTAAAGGTAGCCAGGATTTGTTTTAATCAGGTGTGGTAAGACATGCAGACACAGGAATCACTTTCACGGAGGAAGACGTTTACTCACAGTTCCCTAGAAACCTGCATGAGGCATGGCATGGCATGCAGGGGGTGCCCCTGGGGGAAGCACCCAAGTCAGTCAGGAGGCAGTGGGAGTGAAAGGAAAATGTGGGCAAGAGCCCTTTTTGTGGTTTCACAGGCAGGAGTGTGCAGGCAGGTAAGCAAGTTTAGGCTGGCTAGTCTGAATAATTTCAGCAGCCTCTGGGGGATAGGGGCTGTCCCTAGCTATCTAGTACTGGTCCTGGGGTGACTAGGGGAATTGCAGCTAGGAGTGGCAGAGCCCGATGAATAAGGTGGTTGGGAGGATGGGTCTAGACTGGTTGACCTACATATGGCAGGCGATCTATTTGCTTCTAGGAATTAGCTCACCCTGGGAAGGGCAGTCACTCCAGGCTCAGCAAGTCCCCAAGATGTGGAAGCATCAGAATTCAGAAACTAGAAAACATGGTTAATTACACTAGGTTCTTGCCAATATTCCTATGCTATTAGGACCCCTGTTCTCACCTCTACATTTATTCTAAATGCTGAAAAATTAAACTCCCATTTTTTAATGCCACTGTTTTTCAGGTTTCTATTACTGGTTAGGTGAATGCCAGGCCTGTACTGATAATGACCTTAAAGAAGACTCCTTTTCCACAGGGCTGAGTATCCAATTCTCAGATCTCATCCATATAAATAGGCTATTAGTCAAACAAAACTAATAGAAAGACAAGTAATAGATCCTTCGTAGAGTAACTGCTCTCATCTATGCGCGCACACATACATACACACACTATTGTGAAAATAAAATGATTTTTCACAGATTTTTCTGAAGATTAAAGATTTCAAAATGGTTTGAAAAAAATTTCAAAAGTGGTCCTGAAGTTATTTAGCCTTACATCAATGCATTAAATATTAACTTTTTTTTTAGATGGAGTCTCTGTCTGTCTGTTGCTGGCTGCAACCTTTGTCTCCCGGGTTCAAGTGATTCTCCTGCCTCATCCTCCCGAGTAGCTGGGATTACAGGCATGTGCCACCACGCCTGGCTAATATTTTTGTATTTTTAGTAGAGACAGTGTTTCATCACGTTGGCCAGGCTGGTCTTGAACTCCGGACCTCAAGTGATCTGCCTGTCTCACCCTCCTAAAGTGCAGGAATTACAGGTGTGAGCCACTGTGCCCAGCCTAAATATTAACTTTATATGAACAAAAAGAGAGGCAAGAATATATGGAGAGAGTAAAAGAGAAGTGAGTCACAGTGGGAAATGGGGAAGAGAGACCTGAGCCTTTGTCTATAGCAAAGGTTGAAAACTCAGCCACCTGCGGGGGCAAAGCAGAAAATGCAAATGAGGTAGCAGGCTTGGGATAAGAAAGACCCAGCTCCTGTTCTCTCTTTGTTTTCCCACTTTTCAGTAGAGATATAAGTAGAAACTAAAATTTGCCTGCTAGAGGAAAAAACAACTGCTCAAGCTAAATGATAAATGCCAATCAACACTTTCCCTCAGTGTTAGGGAGGCCAGGAGGCATGGAGTGGGCCCAGTGAACAGAGAGGGGCAGCCACTGCCCAGCTCCATCAACTGTTTCTAGCCATCCGTGTGGGACCCATGAGGCCAGATAGCCTGATTTTTTTTTTTAAGCTGTAAAACTGGGATTTCTTTTTAGAGACCAGTCTCACCCCAGTCTGCAGTGCAGTGGCACGATCATAACACACTGCAGCTTCGAACTCCTGGGCTGGAAAAATCCTCCCGCCTCAGCCTCTCAAATTAAATTGTACGCGTGAACCACCACACCTACATGATTTTTATTATTTTTTGTAAAGACAGGGTCTCACTGTGTTGCCCATGTTGCCCAGGCTGAAATCTGGACTTTTATGTGAAATCTTGGCTGGGCACAGTGGCTCACGCCTGTAATCCCAACACTGGGAGGTCGAGGCAGGTGGATCGCTTGAGGTCAGGAGTTCAAGGCCAGCCTGGCCAACAGAGTGAAACCCTGTCTCTATTAAAATACAAAAAAAAAAATCAGTGAGGCGTGATGGTGGGCACCTGTAGTTCCAGCTACTTGGGAGGCTGAGGCACGAGAATCTCTTGAACCCAGGAGGCAGAGGTTGCGGTGAGCCGAGATTGCACCACTGCACTCCAGCCTGGGTGACAGATCAAGACTCTGTCTCAAAACAAAAAAAAAGAAAAGAAATGTCCAATTCTTAATTGTTGAGATTGGAGACCTTTTTTACTTTTTTTCTTTCTTTTTGTTTTTGATTTTTGGAAACAGGATCTTGCTCTGTCACCCAGTCTGGAGTGCAGTGGCGCAGTCAAAGTGTACTGCAGCCTTGACCTCCTGGGCTCAAGCAATCCTCCGGACTCAGCCTCCCCTGTAGCTAGGACTACAGGTGTGTAGCATCATGCCTTTCTATTTTTTGTATTTGAGACAGAGTCCTGTTATATTTCCCAGGCCAGTCTCAAACTCCTGGGCTCAAGCAATCCTCCCAACTTGGCCTCCCAAAGTGCTGGAGTTAATGCATGAGCCACTGCGTCCAGCCCCTGAAGACAATATTTTGGATAAACATTCTCTCAGCAAATTACATGTTTCTGCAGAGCAGATATTCAGGCAGTAGGCCATCAGTTTGCACTTGTGTATGCTGAACAAATGAGACAGGAAGCTGTTGCAAAGAAAGGAAGGGGAAAAGCAAGGGGCCGGCTGACAGTAAGAAAGATGGAGAGATGGACAAGAAGAGACCCAAGGTGATGGGATGAAAAAAGAAGAAAAAAACAGGTGGAAAGAAAACTCCTGATCCAGTGGATCACCTGAGGTCAGGAGTTCGAAACCAGCCTGGCCAATATGGCAAAACCCCGTCTCTACTAAAAATACAAAAAATTAGCCGGGCATGGTGGCACATGGTGGGGCATGCCTGAAGTCCCAGCTACTCAGGAGGCTGAGGCAAAAGAATCACTTGAACCCGGGAGGCAGAGGTTGCTGTGAGCAGAGATCGTGCCACTACACTCTAGCCTGAATGACAGAGCGAGAATTCATCTTAATAAAAATGAAAATAAAATAAAGCAGAAGAGATTGGGAAAGAATGAAGAATGAAGAAGAGAGGAAGAAAACACAGGCTCAGAAAACAATATCCCAAAGTGTGGCACTTTGATGCCGAGTACCAAAGTACTAAAGGACACTGGGAGGCCTCAGAAGCAGCCTTGGGACCAAGACCCCTCTAACCTTGCCCTGCCCTCCTGTCTCTCGCCCTCATTCTCCCCTGAAGTAAGCCACAGAAACAAGAATACATCTTCCCTAAGAGAGGTCATAGAAACCAGAACCCCTTTCCCCAAAGCCAGCCACAAAAACTAGAATGATTTCTCCCAGTCCTGCCGTCCGTCTAAGAAATGATCATAAAGAAATTGTCTGACCTACCCTTGTGTGATGGTAGGCCATAAGACCCTCATCCCAGAGGGGTCCTGTCCCATACCTGGCAGGAAGAAATGCTATAACATAGAGGCCAAGGAGAATCTGAACACACAGGCCTTGCTAGATCCCCCACTCAGCCCGTTAACATTAATTAGATCATACCCTTTCTGTCCTATCAAATTTCCACATGACTCTGCATTCTTCATCAACTCTAAGCATAAAAACGGAGAATTTTCCCTGTGGGTCTGCTTCTTCTTTTTTTTTTTCTTTTTTTTTGAGTGAGAATCTCGCTCTGACATCTAGGCCAGAGCACAGTGGTGCGATCTTGGCTCACTGCAACCTCAGCCTCCTGTGTTCAAGCAACCCTCCTGCCTCAGCCTCCTGAGGAGCTGGGACTACAGGCACCTGCCACCACACCTGGCTAGCTTTGTACTTTTTTTTTTTTTTTCAGTAGAAATGGGATTTCACCATGTTGGCCAGGCTGGTCTTGAACTCCTGACCTCAACTGATCTGCCCACCTCAGCCTCCCAAAGTTCTGGGATTACAGGTGTGAGCCACCGCACCCAGTCCCTGTGGGTCTTCATTCTAAAGGCTACCATGTCACACAAAATTTTGATTCAATGAATGTTTTTCTCTTGTTAACCTGTCTTTTGTTAGAGAACCGTTGCCAAGACTCTGATGATGGAGAGGAAAGTTATCACAGAAAAGGTGTGCCCTTTTCTGCTCCTAAAAGGGCAAGGAAGATAGAGAAGAAAGTGAGAAAAAGGAGATTTGAAGAGATAGGAGGAAGTAGGCTGCTATAGGTAGAAAGTGGAGATTTAAAATCATTCAACAAGCCGGGTGTGGTGGCTCATGCATGTAATCCCAGCACTTTGGGAGGCCAAGGTGGGCAAATCACTTGAGGTCAGGAGTTCAAGACCAGCCTGGCCAACATGGCGAAACTGTTCTCTACTAAAAATTAGCCGGACCTGGTGGCAGGAGCCCATAATTCCAGCTACTTGGGAGGCTGAGGCAGGAGAATCGCTTGAACCCAAGAGGTGGAAGTTGCAGTGTGCTGAGATCACGCCACTGCACTCCAGCCTGGGCAAGAGAGTGAGAGTGTCTCAAAGAAAAAAAAAACTCATTGAACAGAAAGACAGGAATATGTAGGCACTGTGGAGAGAGCAGTGGCTCTACATGATGAAAGGGAGCCCAGAAGTTTTTCAGCCTTTGGAGTCTGTACTATTGTACTTTATATATAGGTTTTTGTCCATGGTTCCCGGCTTATAACTCCCATCGCCCGTGTTACAGTCTGTTGCAATGTTGGGTGTTTCAGGCCTAAACGGAATCTCTCTGACCTTCTCCTGCCCTCCTTTCATCTGCTCCTTTATCTCTCCAAGGCAGGAATCTTTGCCCATCTTTCTGTCTTTGATCTATTTGACTGATTATAGGTCATAAGACTCCCATTTCAGAAAGGGTGCCCCATACCCTGGAGGAAGAAAGGCTGCACAGAGAGGCCAAGAAGAATCTGGCCAGGACTTGCTGGGCTTTCCCACTCTGTCTGTTAGCATTAGATCATATCCTTTTTGTCTAATCACATTTTGACATGGCTGTCCACGCTTGAGTCATGCCTATGTAGTGAAGTCTCCCTAAACGCTCAAGAGGACGGAGTTCAGAGAGCTTCTGGAGAGCTGAACACACGAAGGTTCCTAGACGGTGCTGCACCCAGGCAGGTCATGGAAGCTCCATGCCCCTTCTCCCTGTGCATCTCTTTATCTCTAGCCTTTGTAATAAACCAGTAAACGTAAGTGTTTATTTAATTGAACCCAAAGACCAGGCACCTGCCACCATGCCTGGCTAATTTTGTGTATTTTTAGTAGAGACGGGGTTTCACCATGTTGGCCAGGCTGGTCTAGAACTCCTGACCTCAAGTGACCTGCCTACCTCAGCCTCCCAAAGTGCAGGGATTACAGTCATGAGCCACCATGCCTGGCCAAATTTCTGTATTTTCTTTTTAATTTAATTTTTATTTTTGAGACAGAGTTTCACTCTTGTCACCCAGGCTGGAGTGCAATGGCACAGTCTTGACCCACTGCAACCTCTGCCTCCTGGGTTCAAGCAATTCCCCTGCCTCAGCCTCCTCAGTAGGTGGGACTACAGGTGTGCACCACTATGCCCGAATAATTTCTTTTGTATTTTTAGTAGAAACAGGATTTTACCATTTTGGCCAGGCTAGTCTTGAACTCCTGACTGCAGGTGATCCACCCACCTCAGTGCCTCCCAAAGTGCTGGAATTACAGGCGTGAGCCACCGCTCCAGGCCTAGAGCTGTATTCTTGATGATGAAGAACAGTTCCCTCCTCTCCGCCAGGCCACTCTGTGCATGGCCATTGCATCCCAAATGGTGCTCTAGTTCTTGAGATCTACGGAAGCCATTTCCTATTTTCCTTACTCACCTGTGTATCCTTAGGAAAAGTCCATCCCCTGAGGTAATTTGGGTGTTTCTCTGTCCTTTGCAACCTGAGTGAGCTGAATACCTTCACGTTGGCTTGTTTATAAAAGGCAGTCAGGTTTTTGTTTTGCTTTGGTTTTCAGTTGGATCAGATACCAGTTAACAGAAAATTACCACAGTCTAGGTCACTTGCTCAGTGATCAAGTTGTGGAAAAACTAATATCACTTTTTTTTTGTATATATATATATATATATATTTTTTTTTTTTTTTGAGACAGAGTCTTGCTCTGCCGGCCACCTAGGCTGGAGTTTAGTGGCGCGACCTCAGCTCACTGCAACCTCCACCTCCTGGGTTCAAGCGTTCTCCTGCCTCAGCCTCCTGAGTAGCTGGGATTACAGGCGCCCACCACCACACCAGCTAATTTTTGTGTTTTTAGTGGAGACGAAGTTTCACCATGTTGGCCAGGCTGGTCTGGAACTCCTGGCCTCAGGTGATCCATCAAGCATCCTCCCAAAGTGCTGGGATTACAGGCATGAGCCATCATGCCCAGCCTGAAATCACTTTTGACCTGGAAGTCACCCTTTTTCTGTGCCTCTGAACACATGGCAACATAGGTGCCTTCCAGCCGCCTGCCCAGCACCCTCACATCCTACTGTTTTTTCCTAAATCTATTATCTTTCCCTGAGCCTCCTCCACTCCTGCCCCTTTATCTCCAGCACACGTTCCTCTTCCTTTCTCGTCTAATTATCCAACAGATACATCATGAGAACCCATGTGTGCCAAGCACTGTGCTGGCAACAGAACAGATGGAGGGTAAGACGGAGCCTCTCTCCAGCCGCGGGTCCCCAGTGCCCAGTGTGATGCCTGCAGTCAGAGCCAAGTACGCTGCCCATATCTGAGCTCAGCAGAAGTGGAGTAGGGTTAGCCTTTAGATGGAAAAGCAAACAGAAATACAGGCTGTTATGAGCCTGTGTGTGTGTGTGTGTGTGTGTGTGTGTGTGTAGGCTACAGACTTAGAGGTTTTAAGGCTGGAATCTGATGTCACACAGACCCAAATCCCACTACTTACCAGTTGTGTCCTTATCTCTGAGCCTCTTTTTCCTTCTGGAAGTCATAACCATAGCCAACTAACAGGTCAGGGTTAAATGATTTATTCCGTGTAAAGTACATAGCACAGTACCTGGTGCCTGACGGTAGAAAATAACCATTAAATGGTAGTTGGCATTAATGATATGGATCTGCGCTAGGAGTTACATGAGCAGAAGAAGAGAGGTTTCAATGTCTGTATTCCACTCCTCCCTTCCTCTTCCCACTTCTCCGCCCCCTGACACCAGTCTTTTCCAGTTAGGAAGGTAGAAATTCCTGCTCTGATGGAAATCAAGAGCAGGGGAGGGATGGAAACAGGAAACATGGGTCATAAACATGGATCATAAACATGGGTCATAAACATGGGTCATAAACAGGAAACAGGCTGGGCATCGTGGCTCACACCTGTAATCTCAGCACTTTCAGAGGCTGCTGGACAGACCATCTGAGGTCAGGAGTTCAAGACCAGCCTGGCCAACATGGTGAAACACCGTCTCTAGTGAAAATACGTAAATTAGGCAGGGGTGATGGCAGATGCCTGTAATCCCATCTCCTGGGGAGGCTGAGGCAGGAGAATCGCTTGAACCCAAGAGACAGAGGTTGCAGTGAGCCAAGATCACACCACTGCACTCTAGCCTAGGCAAAAGAGCAGGACTCCATCTCAAGGAAAAAAAATTTAAAAAAACGGAAAACAAAATCTGGACTCCTGAGTGTTCCACACACATGAGCAGCCAGCCGTCCTGTTCCTGAGAAGCAGCTCTCCAAGCCCCTGATCCAAACAGAGCTGGGCCTTCCTGAACGTCTACAGGATCCACTCCAGCTTGAATCCCTCTCTGGACAGGCCTTTAATGCACTCTTCCTCAAGCCCTAAAAGTCACAACTTCTTGAATGGCTGGAAAAGCACTGTGCTGAAATCACAAAGCATCCAGGAAAGAAAAACAGACAGCAAAATGGAACCAAACCCAGGGAGCTGAACAGATGTTTATTTTGATCCATGTCCAGCTTTGGCCAAGAAAATAATCAAATGTCCAGGAAAAGTCAATCTGAAGGGAGGGGGTGGGAGAGAGGAGCCAGTAATATCAAATTTGAGACTCTATATGAAAAAAGATAAAAGTGGATCCATTTATCGTAGCATACATACAAAAAGATAAATTCCACATGAGATTTGTGTTTTTTTTTTAAAAGAAACATACAATATTAAAGGGAAATAAATAAATTCCTGGGAGTAGAAAAGAGTTGCATAACTATGGCTAAATCTTCAGCTGCAATTGAAGAGAAAGAGTGATAGATTTAACTACATACAAATGTAAGAGCAAAACATTTTGCAAGGAAAAAATATTGCCATAAGCAAAGTACAAAGACAAATGGCAAACATATCACAGACAAATGCTTAAGATCCCTAATACATAAAGAGCTTCTAAAAGTAGAGAGATCCTGCTTTTGGCTTTCAGTTTTCAGCTTGGAGGCGGCCAAAGTGCAAATTTGTTTCATCATCGCGAATCCGGGTTCATCCAACACCAGCCGCCTCCACCTTGCCGCCGAAGTTCGACCCCAACAAGATCAAAGTCGTATACCTGAGGTGCACTGAGGGTGAAGTCGGCGGCACATCTATGCTGGCCCCCAAGATCAGCCCCCTGGGTCTATCTCCAAAAAATGTTGGTGATGACACTGCCAAGGCAACAGGTAAGACTGGAAGGGCCTGAGGATTACAGTGAAAGTAACCATCCAGAACAGACAGGCCCAGATTGAGGTGGTGCCTTCTGCCTCTGCCCTGATCAACAAATCCCTCGAGGAACCACATAGAGACGAAACAGAAAACATTAAACACAGTGGGAATATCACTTCCGATGAGATCGTCAACATTGCTCGACAGATGCGGCACCAATAGCTAGCCAGAGAACTCTCTGGAACCATTAAAGAGATCCTGGGGACTGCCCAGTCTGTGGGCTGTGATGCTGATGACATCATAGATGACATCAACAATGGTGCTATGGAATGCTCAGCTAGTTAAGAAGCACAAAGGAAAATATTAATAAAGGATTATTTGACAAAAAAAAAAAAAAAGTAGAGGGATCCCTTAGTCCATAGCAAGTGTTAAAAAATAATGATAAAAATAGAAGGAAAAGAACCAACTCAATTTAAAAACTGGATAAGAGACATAAACAAACACTTCACAGAAAAAGAAATGTAAAGGGCCCTATAATATGTAAAAAGATGTTTAACCTTGCCTCTGATAGGAAGAATACAAGTCAAAATCGTACTAAGGGGAGGCCAAGGCAGGAGGATAGCATAAGGCCAAAAGTTTAAGACCAGCCTGGGCAACATGGTGAGACACTGTCTCTCCAAAAAAGTGAAAATAGGCTAGGCATGGTGGCTCACGCCTGTAATCCCAGCACTTTGGGAGGCCAAGGCGGGCAGATCATGAGGTCAGAAGTTTGAGACCAGTCTTGCCAACATAGTGAAACCCCATCTCTACTAAAAAGACAAAAAATTAGTTAGATGTGGTGGCAGGCGCCTGTAAACCCAGCTACGTGGGAGGCCGAGGCAGGAAAATCACTTGAACCCAGGAGGCAGAGGTTGCAGTGAGCCGAGATTGTGCCACTGCACTCCAGCGCAGGCAACAGTGTGAGACTCCATTAAAAAAATTAGCGAGGCATGGTGGTGCAGGCCTGTAGTTCCAGCTACTTGGAAGGCTGAGGCAGAAAGATCACTTGAGCTCAGGAATTCAAGGTGCATTCCAGCCTGGGCAAAAGAGCAAGATGCTTTCTCAAAAACAAAAAACAAAACAACTATCCTAAGGTAGCATATTATATCTATCAGATCAGCAAAAATCCAAAAATTTGTCAATACACTTAGTTGGCAAAGCTATAGGGAAACAGGCATTCTAGTACATTGTGACTAGGAATGCAAAATGAGGCAGCCTCTATGGAAGGGAATTTGATTGGCTATATCTAGCAAAGTTACATACGCATTTCCAGCAATACCACTTCTAGGAAACTATTCCAAAATAACACTGGCAAAAATATGAAAAAGCATTTGCATAGGCTATTTATTGCAACTCTGTTTGTAATGGCAAAAGACTAGAAATAGGCCATGCATGGTGGCTTACCCCTATAATCCTAGCACTTTGAGAGGCCAAGGCAGGCTGATTGCTTGAGCCCAGGAGTTCAAGACCAGCCTGGGCAACATGGTGAAACTCCATCTCTATTTCAAATTTTAAAAATAAATAAATAAAAACTAGAAATAACCCAAATGTCTAACAACAAGGGGCTGGTTGAATTAAATATGAAGTACTATGGAGCATTAATGAAAAGAACAAAGAATATCTCTACATACCGCCGTGGACTGATTGACAGCACCTATTGTTAAGTAAACAAAAGTCAAACTGTATGTAAATTGTATCTCAGTGTTCATTTGAAAAAAAAGAAAAGTGGGGAAATCTGGATGCTACTCTGTATCTAAGGATATATATGTGTGTATATATTTAAATTTCTAAAAATAAAAAAAAGACTATCTGCACAGTGAGTTAGTGATATAATTACAGGGAAAAACTCTCTCAAACAACTTTAGACCACTGCGATTTGATTATGTATTCCTAGTGAGATATACCCTAAGGAAAAACAAAAAAGAAACTGAAAGAATAGTTTTATTGTGGAGACAAAAGTGGCTCCATCTTGGCTGCTAATCAGCCATGTTGATATCTGATTGACCCCAGTTCCAGGAACGCTTCCTGATTCCTACCTTATTTACTACTGTCCCTAGTGTAAGAATGTACCAACCTTGATGTTATCACACAAATTATAGGCTGTGACGCACATAGCATTCTAGCCTGTTCCAGACAGTTGCCTTTGTCTTGCACTAAGCATGTGTACTCTCCCTATGGTATACAAGCCTTGGGCCTGAGGGTAACAGTGTGAGATGTAACTGTCTTGCAGCTGCCCGTGGGCATGCTTCTATCTGTAAGTTCGCCAATAAAGCATGCTTTAGCAACAAACTGGAATTGTCTACCTTGTTCTTTGGTTTCTCAGCTCCTTTGTCCTTTGGGGGTCACTTTGCATGTATGGCCCTTTCGTGGAAAAGCATTATCATATTAATGGTGATAATATTGATGTTGTTATTTTAAGAGTGTGTGTAAGTACTGAGGGATAAAGCAAATGTTGGTGGATTTGGAAACTAGAATATTTGGTTGAGAGAAAAAAACAGATGTAAGATATATGAAGTTTGCAAGGAAAAAATATTACTGTAAGCAAAATAAAATGACAAATGGCAAACATATCATAGACAAATGGTTAAGATCCCTGATACATAAAGAGCGTCTACAAGTAGAGGGATCCCCTAGTCCATAGCAAGTGTTAAAATATAATAATAATAATAATAATAATAAAAGTAGAAGGAAAAAACCAACTCAATTTAAAAACTGGATATGAACAACTCAATTTAAAAACATGAACAAACACTCACTTCACAGAAAAAGAAATGTAAAGAGCCCTTTACATGTGAAGTTATATAAGAACACTGAGAGCCTCTATTTGAATTGAAAGTATTAGTATAAACATTTTCCTTGATTCTGGAGTTGGTAAAAAATAAAGAAAGCATTCGTATAAACAGAGAATTAGTTAATTTTAAAAATATGTTTGTATTTTCTTCCCACTAAAAGGCCCTAGAAGCAAGGACCAACCCAGCAGCAACGAGCATCCCTGGCTCTCTGTCATTTCCCTTCAGCTGAATCAGATCTTCTTGAAGACATGCTTGGCTCTCAGACTGGGAATGGAAATGTACAAGATGTGCTTGGATATCTAGTGAAATCAGAAACTCAAAAAGCTGTCAAAGTCTCTTTGGATTATGTCAAAAAGAGGTGAAAATACTCCCACTTGCCAAAGATGGGACAATTTGAGCATTCATAAGACTAATAACTGTAATGGACTATAGTGAACTGAAGTACGTTAAATACGTTTCGATCCATGATTTCGTAATGGTGTCTTAAATAATCGGTCACTTGTGGAAGATCCCAGGTAGCAAACTCAACAATTTGAAAAATGATAATAAAGAGAAATCCTTTATTCTGCCTTTCTTATAGAAACCATAAGTGAACCTCATAGTTGATGAAGCAAGTTCTGTTACACAGCCGTCCACCTAGTCACTGAAGAAAGGAGTGAGTAGGGCAGGAGAGGTGTGGGGGAGAAAAAAGAATAAATACGTAAATGAAGAAAGGAATAATAGAATTCCAGTATTACCATTTTCAACTCCTAATGAAATAATGGATTAGTCAATGATCACGAATGGCTTAGAACATCACCAAAAGAGATTGACACAAACAGATTCCATGTACCTCTGGGTGAACATTCACAACGTTCCCTGAGAAGGGGCCTTGAAAAACACTGAACTTTAATCTAATCAGACATCTGGGTGAAATTGGCAATTTACAAGAAGTCAGTGAACAAAGGAGTGTCTTACATAGCACCTCCAGGATAGAATCAGCAAAGCACAGACTGGAAAGTTGTACAGTACAAAAATATCCATTTTCTCCAACAAAACCTATTGGAAGAGGGAAAAAAATGACAGAGGGAACCTGTGCATTAAAAGAGACATAAAAAACAATAACCAGGTTAGCGGAGGCACATCTGTAATCTCAGCACTTTGTGAGACCAAGGCAGGTAGATCGCTTGAGCCCAGGAGTTCGAGACCAGCCTGGGCAAAGTAGTAAAACCCATCTCTATCAAAAAAAATCAGCGCATGCCCAAATTCTACTTTTGGGATTACAAATTACAATCCCAAATTTTGTACTATCAAATCCAACTTTGGGACTACAGGTATGAGCCACCATGCCTGGCCTTCAATCTTGATTTAAAGTTATTACAAAAAAATATGAGGCCAGGTGCAGTGGTTCACACCTGTAATCCCAGCATTTTGGGAGGCTGAAGCAGGCAGATTGCTTGGGCCCAGGAGTTCAAGACCAGCCTGGGCAAGACAGGAAGATCCTGTCTCTACAAAAATTAGCTAGGTGTGGTGACATTCACCTGTAGTCCCAGGTACTCAAGAGGCTGAGGTGGGAGGATCGCTTGAGCCTGCAAGTCAGAGGTTGCAGAGAGCTGAGATCACACCACTGCACTCCAGCCGGGGAGAATCTGAAAAAAATCTGAGACTCCTAAATTCCAAGCTATTTTGCCACAGGTCTGAGCCTAGGATCTCTGCTGTTTTCAGTAAAGACCACTTCAGAGTCCAGAACCACAGGGTTGGATCATCTCCCTCCAATTGTCTCTTTACCGATATGATGACCTCTCCCATTCTCTCCCAGCCTCCCCTCCTACCAGCACAAAGGAGAGAACCAGGAGAGTGGAGGATTCAGCCTTCCAGAATGAGGTGCAGGCAGAGCTCCGTGTCTCACCCAACTCAGCCTCCCAAAGTGCCTATAATCCCATCATTTTGGGAGGCTGAGTTGGGTGGATCACCTGAGGTCAGGAGTTCAACACCAGCCTGGCCAACATGGTAAAAATCTGTCTCTACTAAAAATACAAAAATTAACAGGGCATGGTGGCACATGCCTGCAGACCCAACTACTTGGGAGAATGAGGCAGGAGAATCCCTTGAACCAGGAAGGCAGAGATTGCAGTGAGTTGAGATCACACCATTGCCCTCCAGCCTGAGCAACAGAGTGAGACTCCGTCTCAAATATAATAAATAAGGCCAGGTGTGGTGGCTCACGCCTGTAATCCCAGCACTTTGGGAGGTCGAGGTGGGTGGATCATGAGGTCAGGAGATCCAGACCATCCTGGCCAACATGGAGAAACCCCATCTCTACTAAAATATAAAAAATTAGCCAGGTGTGGTGGCACACGCCTGTAATTCCAATTACCCGGGAGGCTGAGACAGGAGAATCCCTTGAACCCAGGAGGCGGAGGTTACAGTGAGCCGAAATCATGCCATTGCACTACAGCCTGATGACAGAGCAAGATTCCGTCTCAAAAATAATAATAATAAATAATAAATAAAAAACAGAATGACATTCAGACAAGAGGTTCTCTAGAAGTAGTTCCAATTCATACTCTTGCCCATATGGAGCGTAGCTTTTGGAATTATTAGGGCTGTCCCCAGATAAACAAGTTCTGTTCATGCGATGTAAGTTGATGTTTCTGATCCCAGCTGGGCCTGTGATTTGGAAAAAGAAATGTTTGGGATACCCATCCAAATACCACTAGCAGCTAGAATGACTGCAAACGATGCACTGAGGGACTCCACTTTGTAAAAAGGGACACTCTGTGTCCATGACCTAGATGCTCCTAAGTCAGAAAATCTAAGAATCAGCCAGTGTCCCCACTTATGCTTACTATAGTCTCTCAAATCACTCAACCTTTCCTGGATTCAGTTGCTACTTCTGCAATAACGGATAATATTTTATCTATAGAGGACCAGGAGCTAGACTAGGAGACCTCTTAAGGTCCCTAACTGCTTTGAGCTCTAACCTTATCAAAAACAATACAGGGAGGAACTCTTATTTCAGAGAACAGAATAAGCACAGGACCCAAGGAAGGGCAGGAATGGGCAAGTCAGGAAGTATCACTGGACATATGAAGCCAAGGGCTGAACCTGGTAGGCAGACAATAATTAAATAAAGATAATACTTACTGAGTTTTGACTACATGCCTGGTGCTAGGCTCGGTCCTTTTATGCCTCATCCCATTATTACCCTCAACAATCTACAGGTAACAACCCTCACTTCCTTCTCTCAAAGGAAACCTCACCCCGACATCTCAGGAACGTGTCTCTTACGTATTTCCTATTTCAAACACATGGAAGTTATATGTAATAACTGAAGTGTCATGCAATGTGCAGCAAAGATGCTGAGGGACAGCCCAGGTCTAATGTGGAAGGTCTGAGGTCATTGTGGGGGCGGGGTCAAAGACCTCCACAATACAATGAACAAAGATTCTTCCATCTAACCTTTAAGCAGCAGCCTATCTAAAAGAATTTGTCAGGACAAGCGCAGTGGCTCACGCCTGTAATCCCAGCACTTTGGGAGACTGAGGCAGGCGGATCATGAGGTCAAGAGATTGAGACCATCCTGGCCAACATAGTGAAACACCATCTCTACTAAAAATACAAAAAAATTAACTGGATGTGGTGGCGCACACCTGTAGTCCCAGCTAGGGGGACTGAGGCAGGAGAATTGCTTGAGCCCAGGAGCTGGAGGTTGCAGTGAGCTGAGATTATGCCATTGCACTCCAGCGTGGGTGACAAGAGCAAAACTCTGTCTCAAAAAAATTAATTAATTAAAAATTTTTTAAAAAAGAATTTGTCATCTTCGCAAAAGGCATCCAGAAGACGCCAAGCTTCTCCCATCAGAGCTTTGTCTTTGGCAGGAGCCATGACCAGCCATTGCTCCCTTCGCAGTGGCTCATCTTGCCATCAACTATCTTGGGTCGTTTTTTGCAGAAACTCCAGGAAGCAACACATGAATCACATCTCAAAACAAAGGCTTGTTCCACCTCTTACAATTTTATAATAAATGAGTGAGACTGAAAGTGGGGTGCATTTATTTGCAAGAAGTCACAATGCAAAGAGTGATTATAGAGCAATTGGTTTTTTCTCTAACATTTCCCAGCGAAAGTCATACCTTGGAGTTTCAATAATTACATACTGATAGTGACAGGGAAAAAAAGAGGAATTTACATGGGAAGCAAAGGTGTGAACTATATTATGTGGATTTTTCTTTTCTTTTCTTTTCTTTTTTTTTTTTTTTTTGAGATGGGGTCTTACTGTGTCATCCAGGGTGGAGTGCAATGGTGCAATCATGGCTCATGGCAGACTTAACCTCCCCAAGCTCAAGTGATCCTCTCATCTCCGTTTTCTTTTTAAGTTTTATTTTTTTATTTATTTTTTTTATTTTTAGTAGAGACAAGGTTTTGCCATCTTGCCCAAGCTGGTCTCAAACTCCTGGACTCAAGCAGTCTGCCTGCCTTGGCCTTCCAAAATACTAGGATTACAGCTGTGAGCCACATATAGATTTTTCCATCCCCAGCAAAGGAGCAACATTTGGACTGTGTTTATACTAGCCTAGCCAAAAAGCAAAAATTATTTCCCCCAACAAACCATATAATTAACAATGGGGCTTAACTCTGTAGCCACAATCATATCTAACATTATTTCAGTGAATCAGTGAAGCCATAATGGGGCACATGGCTTTACTACTTGGCTGTGCCTCCTTGCTATGGATACTCAGTATGATAAACGTGCATCTGAAAATACAACATTTCTGGTTGCTTCACTTGTCTGTGAAGACCCCTGACATGTAGGGACATGCAGTTTTGCTGAGGCTCAGACATAAGTGGCACTGCCCAGCTGGGCATGGTTGAGAGGGTATGGATGAGAGCTGAGCACCCAGCTTCCCAAAGCAGCTCTGTGTTTCTTGGAGGGTGGCCTCATAGGCAGAAACCTATGGGAAACAACTTTTTTTAAAACCTTGTTTATTTGTGAAAATTGGCTCCCAAAAAAACAATTCGGTTACACAGGTAGTAGAAGTAATGAAAATGTGAAGAGATTTAAGAAAGTGGCAGTTTTTAGGAATTGTAAATTGGGGTAAAGACTGGCATTTTGATCTCAACGATAGTTCAGCTGTATGAGTCCAGCCTAAATGCAGATATTTCTTAAATGACCGGAGAAATGATTTCAGGAAATGTTTCCAGCCACCTCAAAAATTTCTCACAGAGTAAGATACAAAACTTAAGTGAAAGTAGGAATAGCAGATAATTTGTGGTAAGAGAATACAAACAGGAAGCAGCAGCCTCTCGAAGTAAATATTATTGAGACAGAAGACCTGGGGAAGTATTTATGTAACATCTAATTGGAAGATTTACAAAGCTCTCTGGTGCCTTTAGTAGGGGTCAAGAAAGGGTCGGCTTCCCTTTCCGCAAGCAGGCCAATGGCATGACTGCACAGCAGCCTCCCCCTCCTTTCAGGATCCCTCATCTAACCCCACGCCAGTGGATTTCTGGGGTTGAAAGATTCTGGGTGGGGCATGGTGGCTCATGTCTGTAATCCCAGCACTTTGGGAGGCTGAGGTAGGAGGATCACTCGAGCCCAGAAGTTCAAGACCAGCCTGGACAACACGGCAAGACCTCATCTCTATACAAAATTTATTTTAAAAATTAGCCAGGCGTGGTGGTGTGAGCCTGTGGTCCCAATTACTCAGGAGGCTGAGGTAAGAGGATTGCTTGAGCCTGGGAGGTTAAGGCTGCAGTGAGCCAAGATCATGCCACTGTACCCCAGCCTAGGTGACAGAGTGAGACCCTCTCTAAAAAATAAATAAAGACTCTGGGGCCGGGCATGGTGGCTCATGCCTATAATTCTAACACGTTAGGAGGCCGAGATGGTTGGATCACAAGGTCAGGAGTTCAAGATCAGCCTGGCCAACATGGTGAAATCCGGTCTCTATTAAAAATACAAAAATTTGCCAGGTGTGGTGGCACATGCCTGTAATCTCAGCGACGCTGGAGGCTGAGGCAGGAGAATCACTTGAAACCAGGAGGCAAAGGTTGCAGAGAGCTGAGATCACGCCATTTAACTCCAGCCTGGGTGACAGAGTGAGACTCCATCTCAAAAATAAATAAATAAAGACCCTGAACTCCCCAGAACAAGGCTGTCTTGTGGGTAAGATGAGATGTGGGGATGGGGTTGGTAAAAGCAGTCAGCATGCCAAGCATAAAGCCCCTCTCCAACAGGAAAGCCTTCAGACTCATCTTCCAAGAGCTCACCCTCTCTATATAGATATTATCTAGTGCTGCATGTGTATCCTCCCCTCCATTCCTACGTGATTTATTATTTTACTCTTGTTTAATGATATTCAGATTCATCATGTCTTTTCCTGTAACTATCCAAGTCCCCTTTGGATATAAGTTTGGTGTACATAAATAACAATAGTGGTTACTAAGTATTGACTGTAATATACCAAACAATGTATATACATTGTCTTTTATCCTCACAATGCTTGGAAATAGAATTTACAAGAAACACAGGCACACAAAAGAGAGGCAACTCATTCACATTCTCACAACTAGTAAGTGGTGGACTCAGGGTTCAAACCCAAATGGGAAGGAATCTATGTCAGACTCGTTCTGCTAGTAAGTTGTCTCTAATGGTGTGTATCTCATTCTTATTTCTTTCTCAACTACTACTAGTTAGGCAGTTTTAAAAAGCTGTTTCCTAAGCTGAACTAAAGGAGGGTTAACTACAAATACATGTGTGCACGCAAACACACACCCTTTATTCAGCTAAATTACTTCACCCTTTCAACCAAAGGAATTGATATCTCCTCCATGCCAGACGCTGACATGGTAAACATGTCAGCCATGTTCCCTGCCCTTCTGGAGCTTCTATTTTCACTCCTGCTAATCCCCAGGTATGTTTTAAACAATACCTTCTTCAGTAGGCATTCCTTGTCACCCTAGACTAAATTAAATGACCTCATTATACACCCTATGCCTTTCTTTCAAAACATCCAACACCGTTTAATTACTTGTTCAATGTTTTTCTTCTCAGGCCGGGCTCAGTGGCTCACACCTGTAATCCCTGCATTTTGGGAGGCCAAGGTGGGTGGATCACCTGAGGTCAGGAGTTCGAGACCAGCCTGCCAACATGATGAAACTCCATCTCTACTAAAAATACAAAAAATTAGCCCAGAATGGTGAGGGGCACCTGTAATCCCAGCTACTCAGGAGGCCTGAGGCAGAAGAATCACTTGAACCCGAGAGGCAGAGGTTGCAGTGAACTGAGATCATGCCACTGTACTCCAGCCTGGGCAACAAGACCAAAACTCCGTCTCAAAAAAAAAAGTCTTTCTTCTCATTGTCCTGTGACCCCCATAGGGACAAGACAGGCTGTCCTGTTCGCTCCTATAGCCAGTACCTTGTGTAGCACCTGGCACATAAGGGAAAATTAATAAATGTTTGTTAAATGAATGGATGTGAAAAGCAGTAGGAACAGACTTTCTCAAAGGTTAGGGAAGATGGTGCAGGGTTGGTGACCAGCCAATACTTAGCTGATACCAGTTTCTGCGCCACAAAGTTCTAACGCTTGATAGGAGCCAGCGGCCTCTGAGTTTAAGCACACACATTCCAGTATTTGCCTTGCTAATGAGCTCTGCCAGTCTCAGCCCAGGAGCTGTACCAGCGAGTGGCAGCCTGCCCTGTGGAGGGTACTAATTAATCCTAAATGTCACATGGTCTCATAGCTAAGATACCTAAATTGGCACGCACACCCAATTTAGGTATCTCTTTAATCACAATCTCTAGCCCTGGGTTGAACCTCAAGAGAGTCAACAAAACCTGGAACGAATGACCACATTCTCAGCTCCACCCCTCCCTGTGTTGGGGTTACGTGGAGACAGTGGTTTTCCCACTGTACTCCACTGTTCTCTATAGAAGGAGGCCACACACCAGGGAATAGAGGTGGTCTCTGTAACAGATGGCCATTCAGGCATTAGGCAGGCATCAGTGAGGTGGGTTATCAGATAGGGACCTGGAACTCAGAAGGGGAGCCTTTCACAGGAGGGGTGGGAACCTCCATGCGTCTCTAACCTTCTCTACTCAGACTCAGGGAGTCACCATGGGAGGAAGGCAGCAAGCCAGGAGCCAGGAAGGAGCAATTCCTGCAGCTGCCTTCGATGACTCGGATTCCAGTTACCTGCTGCCCAATCCTCCACACTCTTTTCTTAGCCCCTGGCCTTCAGGGAAGTCCTGTTTCAATAAGACGTTCCAGGTGTCTGCAGTGCTGATGGCTCAGCTGTACCTGTTCATAGACATAAAGGGACAGAAAAATCTCTGGGACACAGCAGGGCTCCAACGTCCAGCTTCTGCTCCTCAGGGAGATGCTCCCATCACAAAAGATGTACCACTTGTTTTATTACAGGAGGCTGCTGTTTCTTTGCAGCATCTTTTTGGTTTATTTATTTATTTATTTATTGAGGTGGGATCTCGTTCTGTTGCCCAAGCTGGAGTACAGTGGCATGGCCATGGCTCACTGCCGCCTCAAACCCCCAGGGCAATCCTCCCATCTCAGCCTCCCACCTCAGTCCAGTAGCCAGGACTATAGGTGCTAACCAACATGCCTGGCTAATTTTTGATTTTTTGTAGAGATGGGGTTACACCATGTTATACCAGGCTGGTCTCAAACTCCTAGGCTCAAGTAATCTGCCTGCCTCAGCCTCCCACAGTGCTGGGATTACAGGCATAAGCCACCATGCTCAGCCTCTTTGCAGCATCTATACAAGCTGAGGAAGGCCTCTGATTCCAGGCCTCAGATGGAGTGCCCCAAAGTGGCATCACAGTCAGCAATGCAGATTTTTTCCTTGGGGCTTAGAGCTGTTCCACTCTTCACAGACCCCAGCCTGGGCCACGTGGCATAACCCATCTATACAAAAAATATAAAAATTAGCCAGGCATGTTGATGAGCACCTGTAGTCCCAGCTACTTGGGAGGCTGAGGTGGGAGGATTGCTTAAGCCTTAGGAATCTGGGGACCTTGCCAGAGGAAGGTCACCACCTGGCAGGCAAAAGGATTCCTATTGTCATTGCAAGGGCAGGAATCTGGTCACAAACTGCTCTTCAGCCCACAACCTCAGGCTCAAAGTCAAAGTTCCCCTCTTTCGTGTTGTGCAGTGCTCCACCCCCCACTGCACCCCCAACAATCCAGGGCACTTTTCTAATTTCTTCATGAATTACATCTCCCTTTCCTTGCTCTGAAAGAAAAGGACCCTAATAACAAGCCAGAACTCCTCCCTGCAAAATCCCTGGGATTAATAACATTGGTAAGTTGTTCATGTGTGAATAATCGATATTCTCTAGACTCTTTTCTGTCTCCTTTGTACACATACTTTCTCACTTTCCAATAGATAATATCTGTCTTTCCTCAGTCTGCAGCTGAAAGTCTGTGACCACTGGGGCAGGTCCTGTTCTCTTCAGCTGTCACTGGGGGTCTCAAGGTTAGTGCTCTGGGCTGGGCACAGTGGCTCACACCTGTAATCCCAGCACTTTGGGAGGCCAAGTCCGGCAGATCACCCTGAGGTCAGGAGTTCGGGACCAGCCTAGACAACATTGTGAAACCCCATCTATACTAAAAATACAAAAACTAGCCAGGTGTGGTGGCGCACACCTGTAGTCCCAGCTACTCGGGAAACTAAAGCAGGAGAACAGCGAATCTGGGAGGCGGAGGTTGCAGGGAGCTAAGATCATGCCACCATACTCCAGCCTGGGTGACAGAGTGAGATTCCATCTCAAAAAAAAAAAAAGACAATGATATGCTAGTAAACCAGTTTATGGAGGAGATGGAGATCCCGGTTTGTAGCAGTTATCAGCTTCTGTGGTGCAGATACTTCCTCCCATGACCAATTTCCAACCACTAACCGATTAACAACCAGCTTGCAAATTTCCTGAATATTTAACACTTTCACTAGCAGGTCTGAGCTGGCTCCAGCACAGCACTGGTTCAAGGGAATCACTGGAGCTTCCCTGGGACCCATGATGTCTTGAGAAAATAATCCCATGAAAGTGAAGGGAGAGGGGGGAACTCATGCATCATTTCTGCCCGCTGGCTCCCCTGGCTCAGAGCACTGGAAAGAGCATAGACTTTAGAAAAGCTCTGGGTTCAAGTCCTTGTGTGACTGCAAGTTTGAACGTCCAACTCTGCAAAATAGGATTGATAAAACCAACCCACAGGATTACTTTGAAGATAAAATGAGATACCTAGATTAAATGCCTAACAAATACATGGAGCAAGCTCTCAATATAGATTTTCCTTTGCCCCCACCCTGTCCTAATTTTCTTGTAGTTGAAAGGATTATTTTCCAAAGGATGCAATAGGAAAAGCCCAAATGCAACACTGTCAAAGAGGGAACAGGCAAGTCTACCCACTCCACCCCAGCGTTAGCTTTAACTTTGGATCCCTTCATGGAGCACAGCTCTTTTCTGCTTCAGGACTCTCCTTTGTCTTCATTCCAAGAGGTGAGTTCATCAGAATTTTCTGGGGTTCATGCCACCTGCCTTCATTCTCCTCTGATATGGTAAGCTGTACCCAGAATCACAAACCACTCTCCAAGAAGGGAGCAGCATGTCAAGGCCAGAGCAAGAGCGTCGGCTGCACCGAGTCTGCCCTTTGTACAGGGCAGAGCACATAAAGCTTTCCGCATGCCCGATTGCCTCCCGCATCAAACCAGGTCCCATAATCAACGGTTACAGCAAACACTCATGGGAATTTATGGTATGATTGTGTAGCAGGAGCATGTGGTCAGAGATTTAGAACTTTCCAATTATAAAACCACCCTCGGAGGAAGTGGAATCTTTGACTCTGCGGCTGGAGTGGGGGAGGAGTCAGAAGCAGAAGGGTCACGAGGCTCCCTAGATTTGAGAAGTTTTGCTTCTCAGAAACAGTGAAATGATTGAGATCATACAGCAGAGGCAGCAAGTGAAATTTTAGAGAAATGTGGTTTCTTTTTATTTTTCATTTTTATTTATTTTTATTTATTTTGAGACGGAGTCTTGCTCTTTCACCCAGGCTAGAGTGAAGTGGCATGATCTCGGCTCACTGCAATCTCTGCCCCCAGTTTCAAGGGATTCCCTGTCTCAGCCTTCCAAGTAGCTGGGATTACAGGTGCCCACCACCACACCCAGCTAATTTTTTTATTTATAGTAGAGACGAAGTTTTGCCGTGTTGGCCAGGCTGGTCTCAAACTCCTGCCCTCAGGTAATCCACCTGCCTCAACCACCCAAAGTGCTAGGATTACAGGTGTGAGCAAACACCCCCAGCCTGAGAAATATGGTTCCTTGTGGCACAGAGCTTTTGGTAACTCAGGAATGTTTCAGAAACTTTGAAGTATTATACAAATAACTTTTTTTTTTTTTTTTTGAGATGGCGTCTCACTCTTGTTGCCCAGGCTGCAGTGCAGTGGCGCTATCTCGGCTCACTGCAACCTCGGCATCCCGGGTCCAAGCTGTTCTCCTGTCTTAGCCTCCCCAGTAGCTGGGGTTATAGGCGCCCACCACCACACCCAGCTAATTTTTGTATTTTCAGTAGAGACAGGGTTTTGCCATGTTGGCCAGGCTGGTCTTGAACTCCTGATCTCAGGTGATCCACCCACCTCAGCCTCCCAAAGTGTTGGGATTACAGGTGTGAGCCACCACACCCGGCCTACAAAAACTTTTTTTTTTTTTAGTAGAGACGGGGTCTCGCTATGTTGCTCAGGCTGGAGTGCAGTGGCTATTCACAGGCACAATCCCACTACCGATCAGCACAGGAGTTTTGAACTGCTCCATTTCCGACTGGGGCCGGTTCACTCCTCCTTAGGCAATCTGGTGGTCCCCCACTCCCAGGAAGTTACCATATTGATGCCGAACTTAGTGTGGACACCGGATCGGCATAGCACACTACAGCCCAGAACTCCTAGGCTCAAGCAATCCTCCCACCTCAGCCTCCCGAGTAGCTGGGACTACAGGCACGCACCACTCAAAAACTCTTAATTAGAATTAGATGAGAAGATTTGGGTTTGAGCCATGTCTGGCCGCTTTCTAACTGACTGACCTATGCAAGTTACTTAAACACTCTGAGTCTCGGTCACTCATATGTTCATTCGCGCAGGCTGGATTTATTGAGCATCTTGCATGTGTCTTGCATGGGGATAAGATAATCCTGGGAAGATGATGCTGAGCAAAACCAGGCGCAGTCCTTTTTATTTTCTTTCCTTTTCTTTTTTAAGTAGAGACGGGGTGTCACTGTAATGCCCAGGTTGGTCTCGAACTCCAGGGCTCAAGTGAGCCTCTCACCTTGGCCTCCCAAAGTACTGAGATTACAGGCATAAGCAACCTTGCGAGGCCCATGGCCCTTTTATTACGGAGCTGAAAATTTATTCATCTGTAACAAGGCATACTAAAGCTGAGAAAACTGGATATGCACATGCAAAAGAATGAAGTTGGACCCTTATCTCACACCACAGACAAAAATTTACACAAAATGGATCAAAATCCTACATATAAAAGATAAAACTATTAAATTCTTAGAAGAAAACATAGATGTAAATCTTTGTGACCATAGATTAGGCAGTGGTTTCTTAGCTATGACACAGTGCACAAGCAGAAAAAAAAATTAGATAAACTGGACTTCAAAATTTTAAACTTTAGTGCTTCAAAGGACCTTTAAAAAAATAGGTTACAAGCATGGTGGCCCATGCCCGTAATCCTAGCACTTTGGGAGGCTGAGCCAGGAGGATTGCTTAAGCCCAGGAGTTTGAGATCAGCCTAGGCAACAAAGCAAGACCCCATCTCTATTTAAAAAAAAAAAAAAGGCCAGGCACAGTGGCTCACCCCTATAATCCCAGCACTTTGGGATGCCGAGGCAGGTGGATCAAAAGGTCAGGAGTTCAAGACCAGCCTGGCCAAGATGGTGAAACCTTGTCTCTACTAAAACTACAAAAATTAGCCAGGCGCAGTGGCAGGCACCTGTAATCCCAACTACTGGGGAGGCTGAGGCAGAAGAATTGCTTGAACCTGTGCAGCAGAGGTTGCAGTGCGCCAAGATCGCACCACTGCACTCCAGCCTGGGGGACAAGAGTGAGACTGTCTCAAAAAAAAAAAAAAAAAAGAAGAAGAAGAAGAAAGAAAGAAAGTCAGGAAGACCCATAGGATGGAATAAAATATTTGTAAATCATGTATCAGTTAAAAGACTTACATTTAGAATTTGTAACAAACTCTTACAACTCAACAATAAAAAGACAACCCAATTTAAAAATGGGCAAAGGATCTGAATAAACATTTCTCCAAAAGTATACAAATGGGCAACAAGCACATGAAAAGATGTTCAGTCTGGGCATGGTGACTCATGCCTGCAGTTCCAGCTCTTTGGGAGGCCGAGGTGGGCGAATCACTTGAGGTCAGGAGTTTGAGACAGCCTGGCCAACATGCTGAAAACCATCTCTACTAAAAATACAAAAAAATTAACCAGGCATGGTGGTGCATGCCTGTAATCCCAGCTACCAGGAGGCTGAGGCAGGAGAATCACTTGAACCCAGGAGGCGGAGGTTGCAGCGAGCTGAGATGGTGCCATTGCACTCCAGCTAGGATGACAGAGTGAGACTCTGTCTTAAAAAAAAAAAAAAAAAGTTTGCAAAAAAATACAAATCTAAATCACCATGAAATACCACTTCATACCCACTAAGATGGCTAGAGTCAAAAAGACAGAGTGGAGAAACTGGAACCCTCATACACTGCTGGTGGGAATGTCCAGTGGCTCAGGAGCATCGGAAAACAGTTCTCAAAAGCTGAACATAAAGTTACTATATGACCTTGAAATTCCACTTCTAAGTGTATACCAAAGAGAAAATGGATGTCCATACAAAATCTTACACATGGATGTGCACACTAGCATTACTCATAACAGCCAAAATTTGGAAACAGTATAAATGTCCATCAACTGATGAATGTATAAATAAAATGTGGTATATCCACACAATGAAATGGTATGCAACAATAAAAAGAAAGCACTGATACATGCTACAACATTGAAAACACTATGCTAAGTGAAAGAAGCCAGACACAAAATGCCACATATTGTATGATCAGAAATGTTCAGAATAGGCAAATCTATAGAGATAAAAAGTAGATTAGCGGTTGCCTAAGACTGGGAAGGGGAGAGATTGGGGGTAAAACCGGAAATGACTGCTAATGAGCATGGCGTGTCTTTTGAGTGTGATGAAAATGTTCTAAAATTGTGGTAATGGTTGCATAATTCTGTGAATATACTAAAAACCATTTCATTGGGCATTTTTAAAGGGTGAATTTTTTTTTTTGAGATGGTGTCTCACTCCGTCCCCCAGGCTGAAGTGCAGTGGCGCAATCTCAGCTCACGGCACTGCAACCTCCACCTCTCAAAGGGCGAATTATATAGTATGTGAATTATATCTCAAAATAGCTGTTATTAAAAATAAAGGCATAACTTGAGCAGATATTCGTATACCCACATTCACAGTAGCATCATTCACAATAGCCAAAAGGTAGAAGCCATCTAAGTGTCCATCAATAGATGAATGAATAAGCAAAATGTGGCCAGGCATGGTAGCTCACACCTGTAATCCCAGCACTTTGGGAGGCTGAGGTGGGAGGTTTGCTTGAGCCTAGGAGTTCGAGACCAGCCTGGGCAACTTGGTGAGACCTCATCTCTACCAAAAATACAAAAATTAGCCGGGCATGGTGGTGCATACCGGTAGTCCCAGCTACTCAGGAGGCTAAGGTGGTGGAAGGATAGCTTGAGCCAGGGAGACTGAGGCTGCAGTGGGCTGAGATCGCACCACTGCATTCCAGCCTGGGCAACAGGGAGACTCTGTCTCCACACACACACACACACACAAAGTGGTATATACATATAAGGGAATATTTTTTAAGAAAGAAAATTCTGATATGAGCTATAATGTGGATAAACCTTGAAGACATTATGCTAAGTGAAATAAAAGCCAATCTCAAGAGGAAAAATACTTTATGATTCCATTTTTTTTAAGATAGAGTCTTGCTGGAGTGCAGTGGTGTTCACTGCGCCTCTGCCTCCTGAGTTCAAGCGATTCTTGTGCCTCAGCCTCCTGAGTAACTGAGATTACAGGCGCATGCCACTGTGTCCAGCTAATTTTTGTATTTTTAGTAGAGATGGGGTTCTGCCACATTGGGCAGGCTGGTCTCGAACTCCTGACCTCAAGTGATCCGCCAGACTCGGCCTCCAAAAGTGCTGGGATTACAGGCGTGAGCTACCATGCCCAGCCTATGAGTCCACTTATAAAAGGCACCTAAAGTGGTTAAATTATACAGAAGGTAGAATGGTGGTTGCCAGGGCTCAGGAAAGGGGGAAATAGGAAGATATTGTTTACTGGGTAGAGTTTCAGTGGAGGAAAATGAAAAAGTTCTGAATGTAGCTGATGGTAATGGTTGAATATTAATGTGGATGTACTTGGCTGGGCGTGGTGGTTCACGCCTGTTAATCCCAGCACTTTGGGAGCCCAAAGTGGGTGGATCACCTGAGGTTGGGGGTTCGAGATCAGCCTGACCAACATGGAGAAACCCTGTCTCTACTAAAAATACAAAAATTGACCAGTCATGGTGGTTTACTCCTGTAATCCCGCACTTTGGGAGGCCAAGGCAGGTGGATCACAAGGTCAGCAGTTTGAGACAAGCCTGGCCAACACAGTTAAACCCCATCTCTACTAAAATTACAAAAATTAGCCAGGTGTGGTGGTGCACACCTATAATCCCAGCTACTTGGGAGGCTGAGGCAGGAGAATCACTTGAGGTTGTAGTGAGGGGGGCGGAGGTTGTAGTGAGCCGAGACCTGCACCATTGCACTCAAGCCTGGGTGACAGAGTGAGACTCCATCTCAAAAAATAAAAATAAATAAAAATATAAAAATCAACCAGGCATGGTGGCTTATGTCTGTAATCCCAGCTATTCGGGAGGTTGAGACAGAAGAATCTCTTGAACCCGGGAGTCAGAGGTTGCCGTGAGCTGAGATCATGCCATTGTACTCCAGCCTAGGCAACAAGAGTGAAACTGCATCTCAAAATAATAATAATAATGTGAATGTACTTAATGCCACTGAACTGTGTGTTTAATAATGGTTAAAATTTTTATTTTACTACAATTTTAAAAATAAAGGCATAATAATAGCTCTTACCTCATAGGGTGATTGTGAGGATGAAGGAGATGAATGTTGGCTGAAAGAATGGCTAAAATGAGTAACAACATTTATGAGCCTGTCCTGGAGAGCAGGGTTGGGAAAGGGAGAGGGAGGGGTGGAGGGACAATTTAACTTTCTACCTTAATACATTTACCTATTGTTTAGGTTTCCCCCCAACTGTTATACTTTTATAACTCAACAAAATATAGACATGGCGGGCTGCTTATATTCTCAAGTTATTGATTTGTTCGAGTCTTCGTGTCCACAGAAAAGTGTATGAGCTTTGGGATCAACATTCTATCCTTGGCCAATATTTGACCTTCCGTGTTTGTATCTTTATGTGTATCTTTCCCCAGATTTTTTTAGCTTTGCTTATCTTACTCCTCATCCACCCCCAATTAACTTGAATCTTAGTCACAAAGATCTTCAACCTCCCTATCTGATCACTAGACCCTCCCCTCTCATCTGGGAAAGGCCCAGACTCGGATAGAAGGGCTCCCTGTCTCTCTGACCCCGTGTCCCCTAAATGCCTCTTCCCCATTTTTACCTGACTTTATTCAGTGAAATCTTCCCTTAGAGCCAATTTTTTAGTTCCTCACTTTGCAAATTGTGAGACCCCCTCACCCAGGAGGCCAGAGATGGCTCAGAGCCCAGACAGCCGGAAGTCTGTTTCCTGGGCCGGAGAATGCTGGCAGAAGTCCAGACAGCTGACGTCACCTGGTCCAGATGGCGGAAGCCATTGCCCAACCATAGGAAATTGATGCCAACAACACATTTCTCTATGACTGTCTCCCTCAATCCAGAAAAGCATTTTCCTAGAGAGAAGGCAGCTGAGTAGTAGTGGCAAGTGGCCTGGCCTTCAAACCATGTGATGTGTTGAGTATGAGGCTGGCCGCAGGGTCAGCTGATGGATAACGTGAGACTGGAGCACTGGACTCCAAGTCAGAAAACGTTAAGTCTGAGTAGGAGCGTGGCCACCTAACTTCTGACCTTTGACAAATCACTGGATTTCCTTCAACTGGCTTTTTAAAAGCTATGAATAATAATACCTCACAGAAGCTATTATTGCAAGACTGGAATGAGGTCATCTGCATAAAAGATTTCATAAACTTGAAGCAGGATGCCAAGGCAAAATTCTGCCTCTGTGAGAGTCTTCCTGGGAGAAGCAGGTCCCAGGGAACAGAATGGAGAGTGATTACAGGCTGATCCCAGAGCCACGCAGCTGGCACCATGTGAAAGTGGGTTTGCCGCTGCCTAGCTGTGCAATTGGGATGCATAACATAGCCTCTCTGTGCCCAGTTACTCAGTCAAAGTGAGGCTAAGAATGCCTGTGTCACAGGGTGGTCTTAGGGGTGGGGGGCAGTGAGTGAGTTACTCCGCACAGAGCACATAGCACAATGCCCAGCGTGTGACAGCACTCACTGCAGAGTAAAAATTAGGAAAAATGAGTCAGGCTGGTGGGACCAGGGCAAAGCAAAGAAATGAGGCAAATGGCTCAAGACATATGGCCCTCCTGCTCAGATAATGTACGTAACTCACAAACTTCTGCTTACCATCAAACACCTCAATTTATCAAACATCCCAGCTGACAAAAAAAAAATGCAAGTCACCTCCCTGCTACCCTGTCATCATCAGTACTGCACACAACACTCTACAGCCTAAGAGCCATGCTACACAATCCTCAGCAAGCCTTTGTTTCTTTGCAGTCAGCTGCTCTTCTGCTGGCTTGCCCATTGCCCCCTGGAAATGTGTTTTTCTACTTTCTGTTAGATCTGCGTTTCTCCACCTACAACTAACCCGATGAATTCTGTTACCCCTGGGCCACTAGCCCAGACAGTTGTTGCTCCCCTGCAACATTTTGGCGGCCCATACAGGGAATTCTCCCTGTCCACAAAGGGACTCTCTCTCCTTTCCCTGTTCCAACTCGGGACCCTCAAAGGACAGCATCTAAGCACAAAGACAACTGCAGGTCTCTGGCCAGAGCCACACTCCAGTGGGACAGAGAGGTGTCGGTCCATGTGGAAGCGTCTGATCACCATCGCCTGGTTTGGGTGGGGGACCTGAGTTTTTTCTTTTTTCAGTCTTTCAGCAGCCAGCTTCTAGTGTCTCTCTGGCAATTGAAGGTAACCGGTCAGGGCCACTCCCCGGTGTTGGCTGAAGGCCCAGGGTGAACGGGGCTACCTGCCCTGCCCGCAAGGGAGAAAGGCTCTTTCCTATCTTCTCTGATCGCAAGTCCCTCGTCCCTGTGTGTGACGAAATTGACAGCAGAAGCTTGTTCGTGGCAAATTCACACATGTTTTAGGTAACTCAAACCCTCTGTTTCTCACTCTAAATTCTCCTGTGGAGTCAGGCAGCCATCCTGTTCTGGGCCTTGCTAAATCAGTGATGTCAGCCAGCCTCAGAACAGTGAGTCTTCTCTTACCCGCACCGTCTCCTGGGCCAGCACCAGGTAGAGACCTTCCTTTACCCTTCTTTTTCCTCATACCTGGGCGGATCACCCAGCATAAGTGAGTGCCCGGACTGGCCATCCAGCCTGAGGCCCCTAAGGGGCCAAGAGGTCTTTTCTCATAGGTGGGATGCCCCTTTTGGAAAGTGCACCCGAGTCCCTCTGTGGATGCAAGTGGAACCCTCTGTTCATCTCAGCGAGATGCCTCCAAGAAAAGTGCGGTTCATGCCCCTGATTGACACTGCCCCTGAGTGGCGTGTTTTCCAGTCCCACCATGGGACAAACCCCATCCTTCCTGCAAACTCACCTCTAGGCTGTATTTTAAAGAATTGGGACAAATTCTACCCCCAAACTCTCAAAAAGAAACATCTAATTTTCTTGTATAACATAGTATGGACCCTATGCAGAAAGTTATCAAATTAGCCTCCTCAGTCTCTATAAACAAGAACAAAATAAGGAGGACAGGACTAAGAAAATAACAAACACGGAGACAGAAGGCAGGCTCCGCTGTTGGCTGCTTTACAAAACCCAGCTCCTATTCAGATAACATAACTCACAGACTTGCAGCTTACCACCAACACCTCAATTTTCCAAACATCCCAGCTGACAAAAAAATGCAAGTTACCTCCCTGCTACCCTGGCATTATCAGTACTGCACATAACACTCTGCAGCCTAAGCGCCGTCCTCATCCCACAAAATCCCCAGCAAGCCTTTGTTTCCTTGCCGTCAGCTGCTCTCTCACAGGCTGCCCACGCCTCCCTGGCAACATGTTTTCCTAATTCCTCTAATAAATCTGCCTTTCTCTGCCTACAAGTGCCTTGGTAAATTTTTTTTTTTTTTTTTTTTTTTTTTAGAAAGAGTCTTGCTCTGTCACCCAGGCTGGAGTGCAGTGGCACAATCTTAGCCCACTGCAACCTCCACCTCCCAGGTTCAAGCGATTCTTCTGCCTCAGCCTCCTGAGTAGCTGAGACTACAGGTATCCGCCACTACGCCTGGATAATTTTTGTATTTTTAGTAGAGAGGGGATTTCACCATGTTGGCCAGGCTGGTCTCAAATTCCTGACCTCAAGTGATCTGCCCACCTCAGCCTCCCAAAGTGCTGGGATTACTGGCATGAGCCACCGCACCCAGTTGTTACATTCTTTTACCCTCACACCACCAGCCGAGTTAGCCATCGCTCCCCTGAGACACTCAGGAAGCAGTGGCTAGGATGATTCTTCCAGAGGCCATCCTGTGCTGGGTGAGTGTTCAGCCCAATCCCCAGAGATCCCATGCAAAGAAACGGTGCCCTAACCACTGTCCACACAGCAGGCAGAGCTAACTAAAATCTGACCACGTCACTTCCCTGGTTAACAGCCCAAATATCCCCTAGCCCATCCACTGAAGACCAACATCTTAACATTTGAGTCTCCGTGTTAGGCCCCTGAATTCCTCTCCAGCCTCATCTCCAGCTGCCCACAGCCTCTCATCAAGGCTCCAGCAACCCCAGGTTACCTGCAGCTTCCCATCTCTGCCACCTGGCTCCTGTTGCCCCTCTGCCCAACATGGTCCCTCTTTCTCCTCACAAACCCTGCCGCTGCTAACCCCTATTTATCCTTCAAGACACTCAGGCTCAAATCTTCAGAAAGCCCCTGCTTCCTTTTCTCCTCCCTTAATTCCTCCTGGCACTTCCATCATTGCACAAGCCAGATTATATCCCAACTGATCACGTGTCCGTTTCACACCAGTCTAAGGGCTCCGTGAAGGCAGAGGCCAGCTCTAGGTCTCTTTGCCTCTGTAAACCCAGCTCAAGCACAATGTCAGGCACAGAGTAGGCACTCAGCAGACACTGGGTGGAAAGACTGATGAATGCATGCCCAGAAGTTCTATTAGCCAATGTTTGCTTGTTCATTTGTCTTAAGGGAAGACATTGTTTGCCTGGGGTTGGGGCAAACAATTCCGAGAAATACAGTTTCCCTTTGCCTCAGTGATTTTTCCTTCTGTTTTCTCTTGTTTTTCTGAGAATCACCTCTGTCTATGCCTCAGACACCCCTATACCTTTAAAAAAAAAAAAAAAAGAATTTCACTCTGTCGCCCAGGCTGGAGCGCAGTGGTGCAATCTCAGCTCACTGCAATGTCTGCTTCGTCTGCTTCCCAGTTCCAAGCGATCTTCATGCCTCAGCCACCCAAGTAGCTGGGATTACAGGCCTGCACCACCATGCCCAACTAATTTTTGTATTTTCTGTAGAGATGGGGTTTCAACACATTGGCCAGACTGGTCTTGTACTCCTGACCTCAGGTGATCCATCCTCCCACAGTGCTGGGATTATAGGCGTGAGCCACCCTGCCTGGCCCCTCTGTACCTCTTTCTTCCCTATTATGATACTGTGTTTCACCTTCTTTATCACTTTTGATTCTTTTTCTTTCCTTAGTATTACATTTCTGTGCCTTTGTTGCTTTGTATCCTTTTTTCTTCCTCTTTCTTGTGTGGTTGAGTGGCTCTCTGTGCTATTGCCCTTTAGCCACAGTTGGAAGCTGGTAAGAGTATTCCTGGGGGCCAGGTGCAGTGGCTCACTCTGTAATCCAGCACTCTAGCAGGCTAAGGCAGAGGCAGCACTTGAGCCCAGTAGTTCAAGACCAGCCTGGGTAACATAGCGGGACTCTGTCTCTACAAAAAATTAAAAAATAGCTGGGTATGGTGGGGCATGTCTGTAGTCCCAGCTACTTAGAAGGCTGAAGTGGGAGGATGATTTGAAATCAGGAAGTGACCCAGACCTGGTGGCTCACGCCTATAATCCCAGCACTTTGAGAGGCCGAGGCAGGCGGATCACCTGAGGTCAGGAGTTCAAGACCAGCCTGGCCAATATGGAGAATCCCCATCTCTACTAAAAATACAAAAAAAAATAGCTAGGCGTTGTGGTGGTTGACTGTAACCCCAGCTACTCGGGAGGCTGAGGCAAGAGAATTGCTTAAACCCGGGAGTTGGAGGTTGCAATGAGCAGAGATCATGCCATTGCACTCCAGCCTGGGCAACAGAGCAGTATTCCATCTCAAAAAAAAAAAAAAATCAGGAGATGAAGCCTGCAGTGAGCTGTGATCACTCCACTGCACAACAGCCTGGGTAACAGAGCAAGACTCTGTCTCCAAAAAAAAAAAAGAGAGAATCCCTGAGTTTATGACTCTTAGAAAAAGCAGAATGTGAAAGGAAGAAAATCAAGCTTTATCATGTACCAAGAAGTTCCAACATTTTACTTCACGTAATCTTGGTAATAAATGTGTAATATGGCATATCAACAAAACAGGCTACATTATACTTCAGTAACAACCCCCAAATCTCCATGGCTTTTATGGGACAAAGCATTGACTTTCCTGCTGCGTATTCACAGTGGGTTGGCCAAGGCTCTGCTCTGAGCCGTCATTGTCATAACTCCAGGACTCAGGTTGACACAGCAGTCACATAGTGGCTATCGCCAATTACTATCGTTGAAAGAGAAAAAAAAATGTGGAAAAGCATACACTGGCTTTTAAAACTTCCACCTAGAAGGGACCATTTTAATTGACGTAAGTAAGTCACATAGTCATGTCTGGATTAGTGGGTAGGAGTTAAATGAAGTGGCAAAGTTCAATTTTCTTATATCCCTGGAAGGAAAGAGGGACTCAAGTATTTGCAAATAGGTCTGATAATCACAGTGGAAATTACTGTTCCCACTTTACTGATGAGATGGCTGAGGCTCAAGAAGTTTACGTAGTTTGTTCAAGAACATGCAGATGTCAGAGAGAGGACTGAACCCATGCCTTTTGATTCCTAGGACTCTAACCTTCCCCTCCACTGGGTTTTTAAGATGCTAGGCCTGGCCAGGCACAGTGGCTCACGCTTGGAATGCCAGCACTTTGGGAGGCCCAGGTGGGCAGATCACTGGAGGCCAGGAGTTCAAAACCAGCCTGGCCAACATGGCTAAACCCTATCTCTACTAAAACCACAAAAAATTAGCTGAGTGAGGTGGCGCATGCCTGTAATCCCAGCTACTTGGGAGGCTGAGGCAGGAGAATTGCTTGAACCTGGGAGGCAGAGGTTGCAGGAGCCAAGATCGTGCCACTGCACTCCAGCCTGGGCAACAGAGCAAGACTCTGTTTAAAAAAAAAAAAAAAAAAAAAGATGCTAGGCCTTTTCTATCACCTTTTTGGACCCTGCTGTGAGGCATGGCTTCCTGGAACCCAGGAAGAAAGAGAATAAGAAGCCCAGCTTTGCTCACCAGCCCCAGAACACGACATCTGGTGAGGGGCATCAGAGTCTCTCTCCAAAACATTGAGAGACTTCCAATTCCCAAGACAACACTAGGTGGGTCATAAAACTTGCACCACAATTGTTAGAAACCTTCCAGACAAAACGAATTTATGGTAATAGAAGTCAGAATAGTGGCACCATGTCTGCTCACTGCAACCTCTGTTTCCCGGGTTCAAGTGATTCTCCTGCATCAGCCTCCAGAAGTAGCTGGGATTACAGGCGCCCACCACCACGCCCGGCAAATTTTTGTATATTTTAGTAGAGAGGGGGATTTCACCATGTTGGCCAGGCTGGTCTCAAACTCTTGACCTCAGGTGATCCACCCGCCTCAGCTTCCCAAAGTGCTGGGATTACAGGTATGAGTCACTGCACCCAGCCCAATATTTATGTTTTTAGTGTTACTCTACAGTCTTTGTTTTTTGTTTTTTCTTTTTTGAGATGGAGTCTCGCTCTGTGGCCCAGGCTGGAGTGCAATGGCGCCATCTCTGCTCACTGCAACCTCCTGAGTCCCAGTTCAAGCAATTCTCCTACCTCAACCTCCCAAGTAGCTGGGATTACAGGCATGAGCCACCAGGTCCAGCTAATTTTTTTGCATTTTTTAGTAGAGACGGTGTTTCACCATGTTGGCCAGTCTGGTCTTGAACTCCTGACCTTGTGATCCACCCGCCTCAGCCTCCCAAAGTGCTGGGATTGCAGGCTTGAGCCACCGCGCCCGGCCTTCTTTTTTTTTTTAAGAGACAGAGTCTTGCAATTGTTGCCCAAGCTGGAGTGCAGTGGCACAATCTCGGCTCACTGCGACCTCTGCCTCCCAGGTTCAAGCAATTCTCCTGTCTTGGCCTCCTGCATTCTGGGACTACAGTCATGCACTACTACACCCAGCTAATTTTTGCATTTTTAGTAGAAATGGGATTTCACGGGCCAGGCGTGGTGGCTCACGCCTGTAATCCCAGCACTTTGGGAGGCTGAGGCAGGCAGATCACAAGGTCAAGAGATCAAGACCATCCTGGCCAACATGGTGAAACCCGGTCTCTACTAAAAACAGAAAAATTAGCTGGGCTTGGTGGCACATACCTGTAGTCCCAGCTACCCTGGAGGCTGAGGCAGAAGAATCAGTTGAACCCGGGAGGTGATGGTTGCAGCGAGCTGAGATTGGACCACTGCACTGCAGCCTGGTGACAGAGCAAGACTCCATCTCAAAAAAAGAAGAGAAAAGAAAAAAAAGAAAAGAAATGGGGTTTCACCATGTTGGCTAGGCTGATCTCGGACTCCTGACCTCAAGTGATCTGCCCACCTCGGCCTCCCAAAGTGCTTGGATTACAGGTGTGAGCCATCATGCTCAGCCTGCACCTGCTCTCTTTTCCTTGAGTTCACAGAGGTCTAAGAGTCATCCAAGAAGTAGCCTCCTGCCCTCACACCCTGCACTCTCAGACCATCTGGCACCACAGATATCTTTCCAGCTCTTCCAAAACAAAGCCTGCTTAGGGTGGGTTTCCTTTACAGCCCCACCCAGCCTGATTCTTTCTGTTCCTTCTGAAACATACACAAAAAGCCAAACACTTCAGGAGTCAGGAAATCCACAACTTCAAAGACACAAAGTCCTGGTTGCCCAGAGGTGGGAAAAGAGAGGATCACTTTCGTTTCTTTTTAATTCCCAATAGCTTGTTGTTACATGACATTCATAATAAACTGTCCTGCTGTATAACATATTCTTTTAAATATGATTGTTCCTTCAAATGTGATACATGTTGGGAAAGTCGTAGGAAGATCAACTAATAATCATTTATGGAATGTTTCCTGAATGAAGCAGCCCAGGATGGGCACGGGACAGGGGATTTCAAGTAAGGAACAGATAGGACCCTTCTGAGAAATTTCAACCCAAATTAGACAACAAAATACATATACTCTCTGAGGACAGCTCAGGTCAATGGAAATGTATTGAGCATCTACCAATAAAAGCTAACCTTGATTGACTGCTTAGTAGGCGCCAAGCACTCTGCTATCCCTGTGGAGCTCAGAAGGACAGATATGAACACACAGGACTGAGGTGGTAGCTCTTACACAAGGTGGAGTTCAGGGTACGAGAGGCATGTGCAGCCGGCGGACCTGACTCAGGATGCGGATCAGGGAAGGGCCCCCCACAAGCGAACATTCAAACTGAGACTTGAAAATGATGAAAACATAAAAACGTCAGAGCAGGGGTAGGGGGAACCCAAGCTACAAGAGATCCGGACAAGTTGGAGGAACCAAAATAAATCCAAGATATAAAAGCGTAGGGGCAGAGAAGTGGGTGGGGTTTAGAAGAGGGTGGTAAAGTGGGCATGACCAAGAAAGGCCCAGTGGACCCAAGACTATGGAATGAATTGTGTCCCCCCAAATTCACATGTTGAAACCCTAACCCCCAATGCGACTATATTTGGAGATAGTTTTTAGGTGAGTAAGGTTAAATGAGGTCCTAAGGGTGAGATCCTTATGTTTTTGTTTGGTTTTTTTTTGAGATGGAGTCTTGCTCTGTCACCCAGGCTGGAGTGCAGTGGCACAATCTTGGCTCACTGCAGCCTCTGCCCCCTGGGTTCCAGCGATTCTTCTGCCTCAGCCTCCTGGTTAGCTGAGATCACAGCCACACACCACCACTCCTGGCTAATTTTTGTATTTTTAGTAGATATGGGGTTTTGCCATGTTGGCTAGGCTGGTCTCAAACTCCTGACCTCAGGTGATCCGCCTGCCTTGGCCTCCCAAAGTGCTGGGATTACAGGCATGAGCCACTGCGACCAGCCAGGATTGGTGTTCTTATAAAAGGAACAGGATGCACAAGAGAGCTCTCTCTCCCCACATGCACAAAGAGGCCATGTGAGTACAGAGCAAAATGGCAGCCACCTACAAGCCAAGCAAAGAGGACTCTGGGCCAAGCGTGGTGGCTCATGCCTGTAATCCCAGGACTTTGGGAGGCCAAGGCAGGCAGATCACCTGAGGTCAGGAGTTCGAGACCACCCTGGCCAACATGGTGAAGCCCCATCTCTACTAAAAATCAAAAATTAGCCGGGTATGTTGGTGGGTGACTATAATCTCAGCTACTCAGGAGGCTGAGGCAGGAGGATTGCTTGAACATGGGAGGCAGAGATTGCAGTGAGCTGAGATCATTCCATTGCTTTCTAGCCTGGGTGACAGAGCAAGACCCTGTCAAAAAGAAAGGAAGGGAGAGAGGGAGGGTGGGAGGGAGGGAGAGAGAGAGGGAGGAAGGACGGAAGGAAGGAAGGAAGGAAGGAAGGAAGGAAGGAAGGAAGGAAGGAAGGAGGGAGGGAGGGAAGGCCCAAGCGCAGTGGCTCATGCCTGTAATCCCAGCACTTTGGGAGGCCAAGGCAGGCAGATCACAAGGTCAAGAGATCGAGACCATCCTGACTAACATGGTGAAACCCCATCTCTACTAAAAATACAAAAATTAGCTGGGCGTTGTGGTGCATGCCTGTAGTCCCACTACTCAGGAGGCTGAGGCAGGAGAATCCCTTGAACCCACGAGGTAGAGGTTGTAGTAAGCTAAGATCATACCACGGCACTCCAGACTGGTGACAGAGCAAGACTCCATTAAAAAAAAAAAAGAGGAAAGGAAGGAAGGAAGGAAGGAAGGAAGGAAGGAAGGAAGGAAGGAAGGAAGGAAGGAAGGGAGAGAGAAAGAAAAGAGGACTCTGAATGAAACTGACCTCGCCAGCACTTTGATCTTGGACTTCTCAGCCTCCAGAACTACGAGAAATAAACTTCTGTTGCTTAAGCCACCCAGTCTAGGGTATTTTGTTAAGGCAGCCTGAGCTGACTAATACACCGTACAAGAATTTTGAGCATATTTCTAAAAGCCTGGTGAGAAGCCACTGGAATTCTAAGCCAGGACAGACATGCTCACACTTACATCTGTGAGGCTCATTCTGGCTGAGAGTGGAGAAGGGATCCGAGCAGGGCAAGACTAGAAGCAGAGAGATGAGGTAGGAGGTGAGGGTAGGCACCCAGGCTGGAGATGATGATGGAGGCTTGGAGCCTGGTGATATGGAGATGAGGAAAAGTGGAGAGATTGGAGAAACCTGTGGGGAAAATCAAAGGACTTAGGGATTAATAGAATGGGAGGGGAAGGGGAGTCCAAAGGCCTGTAGGTATAGTGAAAAAAGCCCTAGGCTGGGAATCTGAAGATCCAAGTTCTAATCCCAGCTCTGTCACCTGCTTTGGCTAAGTCACTCTGCTACCCTTGAGTTTCCTTGTCTATACAGGAAGAGATGGGCCTGCTGATCTCACGGTGCCATGCAATTGCATTATCCTGTGATTCTGTGAAGTAAATGTATTTACAAGGACAAGATAAAACAATGGTGTCACCTCCTCAGGATGGTTCAGGGACCTCTCCTCCACACTTTACCTAACACTATCGATCACTGTATACTTAGCCGTGCATTAGAACGCTCCTGTTACTGATCTGTCTCCCTCAAAAGACTGAGAGCTCCTTGAGGGCAAGAACTGGATCATCTTGCTTGGTATCCTGTGCCTGAAACCAAGCCAGGCACATAGTAATTGATTAATTATATTTGTTAAATGGGTTATCATAGAGTGCTGGGAAGACAGGCCCATGGTTATTCTGGGAAGGCATCTTGGTATGATGTGTTGGGTGTTTTCTGTGTACAGGGCTCTGTGATGGGTGCTAGGGCCGTCAGAGTAAACAACAAAACCAGTCCCAGACCTTACGTCAGGTAGTTAAGCAGACATTAAACACAAGAGAACAAAAATGATGATTTATTTCTAGTGGTGGTGAGCGCTACAAGGAAAAGTACTGGGTATTCCGAGTGTGTAATAAAGAGACCAGCTTGGGGGTAGAGGGAAGGTTTCTCTGAAAGAATGACCTTTACCACAACAAGGATGAGGTTTGCTCACAGACTGAAGGAGGGGAAAGATAAAGAGAGGGAGAGAGAGAGCACAACTTTAGTTAGAAGAAGCAATAAGCACACATGAAGGCCTGAAGCTGGAAGAGTTCCGGCAAGGAGAATGCCAGAAGGAAATCCACCAGAATGTAATGTTAGCTAATTTGGGTTATGGAATTATCGGTGCTTTTTATTCTCTTTTGGATGCATTTTGCATATTACAGATTTCCCACAACAAACATGTGCTATTTTAATCATAGGGGTTGAGGGGTGAATTGTTAGTTTAAACAAAATAATAAAGGATGTGTGGAGGATGGGTGTCTGGAGGAGGGGGCGCATTCCAGAGGGATTGATGACATGAGCGGTGAGTAAGTCCTGTGTGGGGGAGAGCGGGAGCCCCGGCGGTAGGGCTGGAAAAAAAGCAGCACGGGTGACTCACAAAAGACACAGCCAAAGCCAGTGCACCAGGGCCCGTGGAGGTGAGGTGGGGAGTGGAAGGTGATATGAGAAGTCACAGGGAACTACTGTCAGACTGAGTAGGCAGGGAGAGCATACACCTGAGCAGAAGAGAGGATGAGGAGGAACCAGAGAGAAAAAGCCCCCATCAGTGGTCCCTGTGCGGCTGGTATAGGACCATGGGGACCCGGTAAGGGCAGAGTCCTCCTTGTTACTTTCCAGGGATGAAGGGGTTAGATTGTCCCGTGCTTTCTGTCCTCACAGCGGAAGTGGAAGCTGTGGTTTCCAAAGGCCCTTCCTGATCTGCAATCTCTGAGAAAATCAACTAAAGAGATAAAGTCAAAGGTTGGCTGGTGGGACTGGGGGTGGATCACAGGCAGGATTTGGAAAATTGAGGCCTTAAGCAAGTTCTAAGAGCTGCCCCCACCCACTCCTGATGTTGAGTGATAAGCACCCCACCACCCACTCTGCCACTTGGCCAGGATTTCCCTGGAGCCTATGAAGTATTCCCAGGCCTGGGATGTGACCTGGGGAGGAGGTAATTGGCTCCCTTCTCCCCTCTGAGCTGGACCTACAGGAACTGCCTCCACCACTTCCCCCTTCCCTCCAGGGGAGTTACTCAGCATGGTCTGACTCCTCCACCTGAACCCTCTGTAGCATCACCCACTCACCTCACACTCCTGACCCAGGTGCCGCCTGCTCATAGCCAGGACAGAGAGATAAGGAGCAACTTCATCCCAGCCTTCTACCCAGCCCTGAAGCTCAATTCAACATGAGGACCCTGGTCCTGACCCTGCTTCTGTGAAAAAGAGATGCAAAATCACACTAAATCTTCATATTAAATCATCATGTAGGCTGGGCATGGTGGCTCACGCCTGTAACCCCAGCACTTTGGGAGGCTGAGGTGGGTGGATCACCTGAAGTCAGGAGTTTGAGACCAGCCAGGCCAACATGGTGAAACCCCATCTCTACTAAAAATACAAAAATTAGTTGGGCGTGGTGGCACATGCCTGAAATCCCAGCTACTCAGGAGGCTGAGACAGGAGAATCCCTTGAACCTGGGAGACGGAGGTTGTAGTGAGCAGAGATCACACCACTGTACTCCAGCCTGGGCAACAGATCGAGACTTTGTCTCTAAATAAGTAAATAAATAAATCATGTATATCAAATGCAAACCTGTCAGTAAGCAGCTGAGGGCATGCTGTCCACAGCCCTGCAGACGGGCCTGTGCTGCTACAAGGGTGCAGAAGGCAGGGGTCTTGAAGAAACAGCCCCAGCCCCTAGGGATGTTATCTGCTGTTTGGAGACAGCAAGTTCTTAATAAAAGCCACATCAGCCCAGAAGACCTGAATCATCTGAGACAGACCATTTGCCCCTCTAAGCCTCAACTTCTTCAATTGTGAAATGGTAATGACAGCTAGTTTGGAATCAAATGATCCAGTGTACATGAAAATAGATGAGAGGCTTAGAAGGATCTCATCCTTCCACAGATATTTACTCCTGGGCCAATGCTCAGGATATAAAGATAAAGTAGACAAAAGTAACATATCCCTGCTCTCAAGAAGTTCTTCAAGTTGCTGTTATTGTTGACCCAATGGCAGTTGAATAAATGAAGCCACTCATAAGAAGCAAATGGAGGCTCTGATAGAGTGTGACCGATGGTATTTTCCGAAGTTGGGTGCCCCTTTCCACTTGCTCTCCTTCTCCTGTGACTGACACTCCAGGTGGGGGCCATGTTCCCTGTTTTTGAATGGAAGCGGGGCTGTGACTACTCGAACCGATAGGGTATGAGGGAAGTGATGCAGATCAAAAAAATATGAGGTTATAAAAAGAATGCGGCTGGGCACACTGGCTCATGCCTATAATCCCAACACTTTAGGAGGCTGAGATGGACAGATTGCTTCAGCCCAGGAGTTGGATACCAGCATAGGCAACATAGTGAGACCCTGTCTCTACAAAATAATAATAATGATAATAATAGAAAAATTAGCCAGGCGTGTTGGCAGTAGTCCCAGCTACCAGGGAGACTGAGGCAGTAGAGGCTGCAGAGAGCCGTGATTGCACCACTACACTCCAACATGGGTGACAGAGTGAAACCCTGTCTCAAAAAAAAAAAAACCAGTTGATGCCTGGTTCCCTCACAGCAACCCAGCCACCATGCAAGAGAAACTCTAACTAGACCACAGGTAGAAAAGCTGAGGTCCCTCAGCCAACCGCCAGCATCCACTGCCAGATATGTGAGACATGCAAAGTGTCTGCAGATAATTTCAGTCTCCCAGCTTTCGATTCTTCCAGCTGCAGCCCTGGATACCTAGGAGCAGAGACAAGCCATCCCCACAGCGGTGTGTGACCCACAGAATCCATGAACGTAACAAAGGGTTGTCTCATGCCACAAAATTTTGAGGCAATTTGTTGGGCAGCATTAAACAACCAGAACACAGAGGACAAGGCAGAATGAGCAGCACATAAGGTGACGCAGAAAGTACCCTAGAGGTGTTAAGACTTAGAATGGAAGGACATTAAATTGCTAGATCTCACCTCACCATATGGTTTCATACTCTGTCCTGCTGTGACTCATCCTTCAAAGGCCACTAGAAACCCCCAAAGTGACAAATATACAAATTCCCTCTTGTTTGAACTATCATCTAGGCCTGCACCATGGCTCACACCTGTAATCCCAAAACTTTGGGAGGCTGAGGCAACAGAATTGCTTGAGCCCAGGAATTTGAGACCAGCCTGAGCAACACAGTGAGACCCCCATCTCTACAAAAAATGTTTTAAAAAGTAGCTAGGAGCGGTGACATCACCTGTAGTACCAGCTACTCAGGAGGCTGAGGTGAGAGGATCTCTTGAGCCTGGGAGGTTGAGGCTGCAGAGAGATATGATCACGCCACTACACTCCAGCAGGGGTTACAGAGCAAGACTCTATCTCTTTCCCAGTGGGTTCACTCACCCTCCAGCTTTTGGGAATATCAGCTGATAACCATACACAACTATTCCCTTTTCTGGAGAATTGCTCTGGGCCAAACAGGAGCCAAGTGCCAAGCCGTTCTCCCTTGCACATGCTCTCAACAGACCTCCCAGTGGCTGCCTGACTTGAAGCAGGTCTACAAAACGCCAGCCCCCATGCCTCCAAGTGCAATTGACTGGTGCAACTTGCTGCCCTGAGCTTCCCCACGGGCTCAGGCTGAAGCTCACATCCTTGCTTAGCCTCTTCCCCTTCCCTATTCTGCTTTTTCTCAATCTTTGTCCTGAGAGCCTCTCCCAATGTACCTCCTGAACAAAAGTCCCCATCCTAGGTTCTGCTTCGAGGTAGCCCAATCTAAAACACCTGCTGCTGAGCGTGGTGGCTCACACCTGTAATCCCAGCACTTTGGGAGGCCAAGGTGGGCGGATTGCTTTGAGCTCAGGAGTTCAAGACCAGCCTGGAGACAAGCTGGACACAGTAAAACCTTGCCTCTTCAAAAAATACAAATAAAAATTAGCCTGGCTTGGTGGCACGCACCTGTAGTCCCAGCTACTTGGGAGGCTGAGGTGGGAGGATTGATCGCTTGAGCCCAGGAGGCAGAGGTTGCAGTGAGCCAAGATTGCACCGTTGTACTTCAGCCTGAGTGACAGAGCACGCCCTGTCTCAAATAAAAAATAATAATAATAGGCCAGGTGCCGTGGCTCATGCCTGTAATCCCAGCTACTCAGAAGGCTGAGGCAGGAGAATCACTTGAACCCGGGAGGCAGAGATTGCAGTGAGCCGGGATTGCACCATTGCACTCCCGCCTGGGCAAAAAGAGTGAAACTCCGTCTCAAAATAAATAAATACATAAATAATTTAAAAATAAAACACCAACCAAGCCAAGTTTACTCCATTTCCCCTGTAGTTGTGAGTTCTGCTCTCTCATCACCCCAGCCCAAAACTCCCTTTCGGACCAGCCGTCAATTTGAATACGTTTTCTAGCAAATGCTTCTCGCTTTTCCTCCTCATTCCCATTGCCCCCCATGTGATCACCTCACACCTGGCTCATGAACTCAGTCTCCTTTCCAGCCTCCCTGCTGCTTCCTGTTTTTCCTCCTGCCTCCAATATGTCTAGTACTTCAGTGTGAGATTAAAATTTCTGAAACGCCTCTGATCGTGTAGCTCCCCTACTGGAAAGTTCAGTGCCTCCAGTGTCTAGTGGCAGGAGATAAAGATTCTTTTGTCTGCTTTCCTGGACCCTCACTGAGCTCTGGCTTCCACCTTGTGTATTTAACCTCATTTCTCAGTATTTTTAATTTTCTATTCCAGTCAGCTCCTTCAGTTCCACAAACTACGCTCATTCCCATCACACCAACACCAGTTCTCCCCCTCCCCTACAAGTTCTCGAATCCCGCCCAGCTTCTCAGCTGCCCCTCAGCACCTGCCCTCCCCTTCTCACCCCCAGTAGAGCACATGTCTGCCTGCAGAAAGCAATAGGGCTCTAAGCCTCCCCCACAGCCAGATGTGGCAGAGAGACTTCTTTCCAACCTATTTGAAATAAGCAGAAATGTTATGGGTTACTTCTGTCTGTGGACTTTATAGGCTGGGGTGAGTATTTCTTTGTCCTTCTCTTTCCCCTGGCCTGAACAAGGAGCCTGGGCAGCCATCCGAAATCATGAAGAGCCATGCACCAAAGACAGTGAGGCATAGCCAGGCACGGTGGTGGGCACCTGTAATCCCAGCTGCTCGGGAGGCTGAGGCAGGAGAATGGCTTGAACCCAGGAGGTGGAGGTTATTGCAGTGAGCCAAGATAGAGCCATTGCACTCCAGCCTGGGCGGCAGAGTGAGACTCTGTCTCAGAAAAAAAAAAAAAAAAAAGACAGTGAGGCAATGGGGTGGAGCTGTCCCAGCCCTGAGCTGCCTGCCTGGCTCTGGACTTTGTTTCTGTCAGAGAGAAATGGACTTGCATCTAGGAAGCCATTGTTCTATTTGGTTTTGGTCACTCACAGGTCAACCTAATCCTTACTTGGTTCTCCTCACATCTTGTGAAGGAAAGAAAGGCCCAGATGTGGCAGTGACCTGTAAATGTTTAACTCTCAGAGGCAGTGGAGGGCGAGGGGTAGATGAAAGTCCTGATTTGCAACATTTCCGATTTCTGTGGTGTAAATATTCACCATGTTAGCCAGGCTGGTCTCGAACTCCTGGCCTCATGTGATCCGCCTGCTTCAGCCTCCCAAAGTGCTGGGATTACAGGTGTGAGCCACTGCGCCCAGCCTTGGCTCTCCATTCTTTATTGAAACTAATCAAAAAAACAGTTTTCTCTGAGTCTTTGGGTCTTCATTTCTGAAGGCTCCTGTGTCATGTAAAATTTTGATGAAATAAATTTGTTGGCCAGTCACAGTGGCTCACACCTGTAATCCCCGCACTTTGAGAAGCCGAGGCAAACAGATGGCTTGAGCCCAGGAGTTCAAGAGCGGCCTGGGTAACATGGTGAAACCCCATCTCTACAAAAAAAAACACAAAAATTATCTGTGTGTGGTGGTCTACACCTGCAGTTCCAGCTACTCTGTAGGCTGAGGCAGGAGGATTGCCTGAGCCCAGGAGGTTAAGGCTGCAGTGAGCCATGATCATGCCACTGCACTATAGCCTGAGCAAAAGTGAGACTCCATTTCGAAAAAGTAGATAAATAAAATAAATTTGTTATGCTTTTGTTTTGTTCGCCTGTCTTTTGTCATGGGAGTATTGGTCATGACTCATGATGGGTGCAGAAAGCAATCGCATCTTTCTGTCCCTACAAAGGCCAACTTCCAGCTACCAATGTTATGCCAGTTGGCTTATCAAGTTCCTGAAAATGTAATGATTCTTCTCGAGAGCGGCTGAGAGCTGGCTTCAGCATAGCAGTGGGTGAATGAGAAGAGCTGGAATGGGACTGACATGTAATAAACCTTGCTACATGCCCGGTACAGTATTAGGCATTCTGCATATATTTTCTTTAATCCTAACACTGAGGGGCAAGTAGGGCCAAACATTCCTAACCATTATTCCTTTCTGGGAAAAATTTCAGCACAGGTAGATCTATTTTTCCATATGTTTTTCACAACGTTGGAAGATATGTTAGTCACCCCTTTTGTAGATAATTTAAAAAATGGAAAATGGAGGTAAGAGTCAATGGGAATGAGGTGGGTATTTTCTGAGGTTTGACCATCCTGCATGCATTCTCTTCTCCGCTGAGAACAGTCACTGGATTCCTTAGAGAATGATCTGTGTGCAGTCCTAATGAGCTATGGTGAAGGTGAGCTTTTTCCCCCCAGTCTTTACCTAAACCAGGCTAATCAGATTCTCTCTTCTAGGGCTTTGAATGATGAACAAAAACAGAAGGGATAGAAAAAATCCTTTGTCACTTATTCATTTCAGCAGGTAGCCAGGACAAGACGGTCGATTCCTGCTACCCCATCCGCTGGAGCTACCCTGGTTCTGTGTTTCCTGAGCCTGGTTCTCTGGCCGTCCTTTGATTCTATGAGCTATTCAGTATCTTCCCAAGACTCAACTATTGTGTTCAAGTTAAGGACAATCGTTTTTGTGGCTTGAAGCCAAAGAAATGTAAATGCCAATGAAGAAAAGTAGAAGCTCTTTAGAAAAGTTAAAGGAAGCGGAGGCAAAGTACACAGGGCTTCAGAAGAACATTTTTTTTTAATTGCTCCTGGCAGGGAAGCGGTTTTGATTATGTAAGGAGAACCTAGTCAAGACTGGTCAGACTGCAGAGTTGGATTTTTGTGTGTTCTACACTGCAGGAATTTGGGGCAGAGCTGATATTATATAAGCCTGAGTTATAAGTTATTTGAGATATGTCTTTGCACGCTCATTACAGGATTATTAAATAAAGGTAACTCAAACCATTTTGCATTTGGAGTATCCAAATTATTCTACATTTCTAGAGTCACTATGAAATATGTGGGAGTTTTTTAAATATGTTCATTATTTGGGTGGAGGACTGGACAGAAAACATAGATCACTAAGAACTCTACATCAACATTTTATCTTTTATAAAGTAAAATGAATTTACAATTACCTGATTTAGAAAACTACAAGCAACAGGCCAGGTGTGGTGGCTCCCCCCTGTAATCCCAGAACTTTGGGAGGCCAAGGAGGATTACTTGAGCCCAGGATTTTGAGACCAGCCTGAACAATATAGCGAGGACCCATGTCTACAGATAATCAAAAAATTAGCCAGATGTGGTGGCACGCACCCACGGTCCCAGCGAATCCGGAGGCTGAGGTGGGAGAACTGCTTGAGCCCTGGCAGTCGAGGCCACACTGAGCCGTGATCGCACCACTGCACTGCACTCCAGCCTGGGCCACAGAGGGAGACTGTGTCTCAAAAAAAAAAAAAAGCAAACAAAGAAACAAGCAATGGAGAGTCTGGGAAGTATCTAGGAGGGAAGCCAGGAGTTGTATCCATGTTTGTGTGACTGCCCCGCATTCCTGCTGGTTGTGCCTCCACAAAAGCTTTCCCTCATCACTTCATCCTACAGTGATCTCACCCTGCTGCTAATGCTTAGAGTGCTTGCTCTCTGTACCAACATTCCATTTGTTTGACACTCATCAGGGGATCTGCTCGGTCTTCATATGAGGAAAAGTACTTGTTAAGCTCTAATATATCAAATAAATTTAATTAATCATGTTATTAGATAAGTAGGTAGATAATAAATAGATGCACACACATATATAACTACAGATACAGTTATAGTTTTGTATACTTATATATAGTTAGGGGCTGATTTCTTAATTTCCCTTAACTTGGTTATAAACTTCTTAAGGCCCATATTCTATGCACCTTTCTGCCTTCCACTGCTCTTACTTGACATATTTGACAATCTACTGATGTTTTGAGTGTAGGAACTAGCCTCCACCAGTTGAAAAATCTGTGAACTGTGGCCACTTATTTTTACCACTCTCCTGTGCCCTGGGAGGACTAGATGAGCTCATGGGTACAAAGCATCATGGATCAGTTAGTTTCCTGTGGCCGAAGGCAGAAGAGCTCAGCAGTCTCAGTTCCCCCTTCGACCTCATGCTTTCCTTTCTGAAGAAGCGTGGGTCATGTGTGTGATCAGAAATGGGTTTCCCTTTCTCAATACATGATTTCTGAAGAAGTGGTTTCTGGACTTCTGAATGGGCAGTGTGCGACACAATCTAATGAGACAGGACTGATCTTGACTATTTTTAAAGTGTCAAAAATGGATTAAAGCCATCAGCCTATACTGTTTTCCCAATGCAGCATTTTATCTTCCCCCACCCCATCTGTCATCTAGCCTAGTGCTGTCCAACAGATCTTTCTATAATGATGGAAATGTTCTATTTCCACGTTTTCCAATATGGTAACCAGTGGCCACATGGGATTATTATGCTCTTGAAATGTGGCTAATAAAACTGAGAAACTGAATTTTAAATTTTGACTAATTAGAAATTACATTTAAATAGCCACATGAGGCCAGGTGTGGTAGCTCCCTCATGTCATTCTAGCACTTTGGGAGGCCAAGGCGGGCAGATCACTTGAGGTCAGGAGTTTGAGACCAGCCTGGCCAACATGGTGAAACCCCGTTTCTACTAAAAATACAAAAATTTGCTGGGCATGGTGGAATATGCCTATAATCCCAGCTATCCAGGAGGCTGAGGCAGGAGAACTGCTTGAACCTGGGAAGCAGAGGTTGCAGTGAGCAGAGATTGTGCCACTGCACTCCAGCCTGGGCGACAGAACGAGACTCCATCAAAAAAAATAAAATAAATAGCCACATGCTACTACTGTATTAGACAACACAGACCTAAAGTAAGAGAATCTGGATCTCTTTATTCATTCATTTATTTATTCATTATTCAACCAAAGTCATTGAGTACCTAGTATATATCAATCAGCACAGTGCTGAATACTGACAGCGAGTTCAGTGATTAGTCTCTCACCTGAAAAAGCCCAAAATCTGTTTGAGGAAGCAAATGATCTTTGGGGATGGCCTCAAGACCTTAAAGTGTGTTCTAGTTACACCACCTCCTCTTGAGAAAAGTAGTTGGGAGAGAGTCCTTGCACATAGGTCACCCTGGAGATCATCTTCCTGCCCTGACCTCATCTGCTAAATTAGGATCTTGCTTGAGCTAGGGGCAGTTCTCAAGGTCTGGCAAGAGGCCAGTGATGCAGCCAGAGGTGAGAATGCCCAATAAGGTTACTGTATCCTGGGACATGTGTACAGAACCCATTCAGAGTCTCAATGTAAGACATAAGCAAGGACATGAACGCCAGAGCAGTGTAAAACCCCAAACACACAAAGAGCTAGGTCAGTGGGTTGAACAATAACATTAATAATGAGGATTGTTGAGAGGCAGGAAAGCGTGGAGGTCAATAGCTTTGTCTCTGGAGACAAACTTCCTGGATGCCAAACCCAACTCTGTCATTCTCCTGCTTCACAGAGCTTTGTGCTGTCACTGCGCCTGTATCATGGGTGTTATCATGCCCTCCTCTTAGAGGTGTACCATGAAAACTAAGTGAATTAAAACATACAGTTGGCTGGGCATGATATTTCACGCCTGTAATCCCACCATTTTGGGAGACTGAGGCAGGAAGCTCATTTGAAGCCAAGAGTTTGAGACCAGCCTGGGCATCTAAGTGAGACCCTATCTCTACAAAAAAAAAAAAAATTAATTAGCTGGGCATGGTGGCACATGTCTGTAGTCCCAGAAACTCAGGAGGCTGAAGTGGCAGGATTGCTTGCGGCCAGGAGTTTGGGGCTACAGTGAGCTATGATGACGCCACTGCACTCCAGCCTGGGCAACAGTGCAAGATCGTGACTCTAAAAATAAACAAACAAGCCGGGCATGGTGGCTCACACCTGTAATCCCAGCACTTTGGGAGGCCAAGGTGAGCAGATCACAAGGTCAGGAGTTCAAGACAAGCCTGCCCAACAGGGTGAAACCCCAACTCTACTAAAAATACAAAAATTAGCTGGGCATGGTGTCGGGTGCCTGTAATTCCAGCTACTACTGAGGCTGAGGCAGGAGAATTGCTTGAACCTGGGAGATGGAGGTTGTAGTGAGCCAAGACTGTGCCACTGCACTCCAGCCTGGGCAACAGAGTGATACTCTATCTCAAAAAACAAGCAAACAAACAAAAATGGAGCTTAACCCAGGTAGCCTGGCTCTAGCACCTATGCTCTGACAAACAGGTATGCTGCTGGGCTTTAGAACGAGATAGACCTGGGTTCACATCTAACTCCCATTACTTCTTGGTTACACAATCTTAAGAAAGTGAATTGCCTCATTGAACCTCATTTTTTCATTTGTAAAATGGGAGCATAGATAAAATCACAGTTGGAGTATGAAGGCTTAATGAATCAATTTGAGTATAGCTCTTTTTTTGAGATGGAGTCTTGCTCTGTTGCCAGGCTGGAGTGCAGTGGCGGGTCTTGACTTACTGCAACCTTCGCCTCCTGAGTTCAAGCAATTCTCCTGCCTCAGCCTCCCAAGTAGCTAGGACTACAGGCGCGCACCACCACGCCTAGCTAATTTTTGTATTTTCAGTAGAGACAGGGTTTCACCATGTTGGCCAGGATGGTCTCGATCTCTTGACCTTGTGATCCACCCCCCCTTGGCCTCCCAAAGTGCTAGGATTACAGGTATGAGCCACCACGCCTGGCCAAGTATAGCTCTTAAAACAGTGCCTATGTGGCATCATACATGCTCAGGTGTGTGGGCTAATGTCACTTTACACTACACCGCAAAACCTGGGCAGAACCATTCACTGCAGACAGAGATGCTGAGCCACCTGGGGTCTGGGCAGGGAAGTAGGGTGTGCTCCTGGGGCTGCCACTGTGGCTTCCAGAGGACACACTGGTTCTTTAGGGGGCAGGTTGCTGGCTTCTTAGATGGCTACATTCCAGCCCATCTCTGTCCCTTGAGGTAATCTGAGTGGGAACCTGTTCTCTAACAAAGAACATTTAGTTTTGGCAGATTTTAAGCAAGGAATTACAAGAGGAACATTTTGATGCAGGTTCCTTAAAACATGAGTATAGCTCCTGTCAGTATGAAATGGTAAACCACTTTGGAAAACAGCATGGCAACTTCCTTTTTTTGTTTTGCTTTGTTTTTGTTTTGTTTTAGAATGGGGTCTCGCTCTGTCTCTCAGGCTGGAGTGCAGTGGTGTGAACACGGCTCACCACAGCCTCGACTCCTGAGTTCAAGTGATCCTCCCACCTCAGCCTCCCAGAGTAGCTGGGACCACAGACATGCACCACCACGCCTGGTGTAATTTTTTAATTTTGTAGAGACGAGTTCTCTCCATGCTGCCCAGGCTGATCTCAAACTCCTGGGCTCAAAAAGTCCTCCCGCCTTTAGGCCAGGCACAGTACTCACACATCCCAGCACTTTGGGAGGCCAAGGTGGGCGGATCACTTGAGGTCAGGAGTTTGAGACCAGACTGACCAAGATGGTAAAACCCGTCTCTACTAAAAATATAAAAGTTAGGCTGGGCACAGTGGCTCACATCTGTAATCCCAGCACTTTGGCAGGTCGAGGCGGGTGGATCACAAGGTCAGGAGTTCTAGACCAGCCTGGCCAACATGGCGAAACCCCATCTCTACTGAAAATACAGAAATTAGCTGGGCGTTGTGGTGCACACCTGCAGTCCCAGCTACTCAAGAGGCTGAGGCAGAAGAATAGCTTGAACCCGGGAGGTAGAGGTTTCAATGAGCTGAGACCATGCCACTGCGCTCCAGCCTGGGCGACAGAGTAAGACTCTGTCTCAAAAACAAATCACCACACACTCAAATGAACATCAGCCGGGTGTGGTGGAGCATGCCTGTTATCCCAGCTACTTGGGAGGCTGAGCCAGGAGAATCACTTGATGTCAGGAAGTGCCACTGCACTCCAGCCTGGGCAACAGAGGGAGACTCCATCTCCCTAAAAAAAATAAAGGCTGGGCATGGTGGCTCATGCTTGTAATCTCAGCATTTTGGGAGGCCAAGGCGGGCAGATCACAAGGTCAGGAGTTCTAGACCAGCCTGGCCAACATAGTGAAACCCTGTCTCTAATAAAAATATAAAAATTAGTTGGGTATGGTGGTAAGCCCAGCTACTCTGGAGGCTGAGGCAGGAGAATTGCTTGAACCCGGGAGATGGAGGTTGCAGTAAGCCGAGATCGTGCCATTGCACTCCAGCCTGGGCAACAGAGCTAGACTCCATCTCAAAAAAAAAAAAAAAAAAATGCTCCCGACTCTGCCACCCAAAGTGCTAGAATCACAGGTGTGAGCCACCAGGCCCCACGGCAATTTCTTATCAAGCAAAATATGCACCTAGTTATACTAGTCCTCAATATCTACTCAAGAGAAATAAGAATACATGTCTCCAAAAAGAGTTGTCTATGAATGTTCATAGTAGCTTTATTCATCATTTCCAAAAATAAGAAAGAAGCACAATGCCCATCGATGGTGAATTAATAAGCCAATTGTCATATATTTATACAATGGAATGCTATCCAGAGGTCAAAAGGAAAGAACTACTGATTCATGCCATGACATGGATGAATCACAAAAATATTACATTGAGCAAAAGAATCCAGACACGAAAGAGTGTCTATTGTAGTTTCTTTTCTTTCTTTCTTTTTCTTTTTTTTTTTTTTTTTTTTGACATGGAGTTTCATTCTTATTGCCCAGGCTGAAGTGCAATGGCGTGATCTCAGCTCACTGCAATCTCTGCCTCCCAGGTTCAAGTGATTCTCCTGCCTCAGCCTCTCCTGCCTCTTGTGATCTGGTGGATCACAAGATCAGGAGTTCGAGACTAGCTTGGCCAAGATGGTGAAACCCCGTCTCTAAAAAATACAAAAATTAGCAGGGTGTGGTGGTAGGTGCCTGTAATCCCAGCTACTCTGGAGGCTGAGGTAGGGAAGTGCTTGAACCTGGGAGGTGGGGGTTGCAGTAAGCAGAGATCACGCCACTGCACTCCAGCCTGGGCAACAGAGCAAGACTCCATCTCACAAAAAAAAAAAAAAAAAAAAAAAAAAAAAGCCCAGGTGCGGTGGGTCATGCCGGTAATACCAGCCCATTGGGAGGCAGAAGTGGGGCAGATCGCCTGAGGTTGGGGGTTTGCATTACCCCCACATCACCCCACTCCACGCCACCCTGGCAAACACACAAACCCAAAAAAAAAAAAAAAAAAAAAAAAAAAAAAAAAAAAAAAGCCCAGGTGCGGTGGCTCATGCCTGTAATCCCAGCACTTTGGGAGGCAGAAGTGGGGCAGATCGCCTGAGGTTGGGAGTTTGCATATATATACAAAATTAGCCAGATGTGGTGGTGCATGCCTGTACCAGCTACTTGGGAGGCTGAGGCAGGAGAATCACTTGAACCTGGGAGGTGGAGGTTGTGTTGAGCGGAGATCGCACCATTGCACACTATGCCTGGGCAACAAGAGCAAAATTCCGACTCCAAAAAAAAAAAAAACTCATCAAAAACTGTACTCCTAAAAAGGATGAATTTTACTGTATGTAAATTATACTTCAATCTACCTGACTTTTTAAAATGAAATTCAGTATCACCAAATACTACCAAATTCTATGTAAAAGCCTCAGGGTCAGAGGTAGGATGAGTTCAACCCACAGGGATAGGTTGAGCATATCTGGTTTATACATTTCTTACTGATTTTTTTTTAATGGTGACAATTTAATAATAATTTTAGATCTTGTCAAGAGGTTCCCAGCATTGAGATGGCTACATCACAATGGCAGGGTCCTCTCCAGTCAATCAAAAAGATACACAGATAAATGACTATACTATCGAGTGTTTGATGTTTTGAGGGATTTGTATACAATGTAGATGAACTAATTCTGTACAGCAGAATCAGGGATGGTTTTTTCCCAGGAAAATAGCAAAGAAAAAGGAGAGGAAATAGAACGAGTCTAGGATCCAATGGGTAAGAGTTTGGCATATGTGAGAAAAAGCACAAAATTAGAGAGGCACACCATCGAGAAGCAATGGGGGTGTTGAAAGAGAAAGCCTGCAAGGCACCTGGATTCGGGAGCTCAGTGGAGGCCCCTGTAGAGAGTTTGGAGCCACTGAAGTTACTAAAGCAGGCAGGGACATGGTCAAGTCTGTCTTTGAACAAGAAAGCCCTGGGGGGCATAGAAGGTGAACTGGAGGGACAAGAGTTAGGAAGGTTCTTTGTGGCCCATCACTGTCCCATTTTCACTAAAATAAAATGTGCCTTTTTGGTAGTGAACTGTTCTGAATGCCAAAAGTACCATGTAAGTTGGTCCCAACAGGAATATTGCATGACTGAGGGTGGCTTGGCTGCCCAGTCATTTGGTGCCCCCTTTTTCCTTCCTGAACCAGGGAATCTCAGCTCTCAAGAAACCCATTAATTCAGGCTCCCAGGGTCAACACCAGCTGGTCTGTGTCAGAGACACAGCAGCCACAGGCGCAAACCCAAACAGTCGTGCCCAACAGTGGAGGGCTTAGCAGGGCTGAGGGACACGGTGCCACTTGCAACCTCCCCATGTGTGCAATTCTCCTGCTGTGGTGGGTGGGATTCCCAACCTGGGGAAAGAAATGACCAAGTGTCTGGGAAGGGAAAGTGTCATAAAAGAGGCAGGGTGCAGGAGCTAGGATGACGGTGGCCTGAGGCCCAGACACTCTAGGGAATCCATGAGGCATGGGGAGAAAACATGAGGGAAAGCAGAGCTACTGTCTGCCTGGCCCAGCTTCCTCTTTCATGAGCTCATGGTCAAAGCCAGGCCAGGCAGAGGGTGCTAGCGATTGAGTGAGCTTGTTTTTTCCCTAACTTGGTTCTGAGTCACACATGGCATCTATCCTTCCCAGAAAACTGCCTCAGGGCTCACCCCTTGGCAGCCCACCAAGCCCCAGTCCTGACACGCAATCCCCACTGGGTAGGGCCAGGGAGCTGCAGGCAGGCCAGCCCCAGTACCCGCCTCCGCCCCTGGAGAGGCCACTCGGGGAATGAACTGTCCCTCCCAACCCTGGAGGAAAAGAGCCTATGGCAGCTGCTTTGGAGGGTAGGCAGGAGGCACGTCCAACTTTTGAGCACACATGGGAGACGCTGCTGAATCATGGGGTTTCAGAGGAGAAGAAACATGAGAGCCTTTAATTTATGACCTTCACTTTGTAGATCAACTCACCCAGTAAATACAGGGTGTCTGAAAAAGCCACACAAAAGGGGAAATACTTTGTTGTGTGTTTTTCCCCTATGATTATGTTTTGACTTAAATCTCAATCAAATTCTCCAATGGCTGACACGGAGTGGCCTGCAGAGAGATACAGGCTGCTTCCCATGGGGACGACACTGTAACAGCAATGACATCAATGATCCTGTACTTCCAGCCTTTTCCGCAGCCTGTATTGATTGAGAGGCACAGTTCTAGGCACTGAAAATAGAGCAGTAGACAAGACAAAGTCCTGCTCTGGTGGAGTTATAATTGGTGGGACGGAAACTGAGTCGAAGGAGGAACCACAACACTGGGGTCCTAGGAAGCCAGCCTGGCAGGAGGACAGGAATGCTGGGCCCTCTCTCAGCACCCAGCCCAGCTGGTAGCAGCCTCCGGGGTAGCCGGGCTGAGTTAGGCTGGGCCAGGCCGAGCTGCATCCCAGGGCAGGGTCATTGTGCCACTTTTATGACCCTGCCTTGGCGCTCTTGGCACTCTTGCCATGGTTCTGCGTCAGAGGAACTGCCAGGGCCTGATCTTGGGCCTCCTAGAGCCTAGACGAACATCTTTACGGGTCATTTATTAACTTGCTGCCTAGAACTCACCACCCCACTCTACCCTCATGCCTCTGGAGAATTGTTCCAGCTAAAATGTAGGTGGGAGAGGGTGTTTAAAATCACCCGTTCCTTGTCAGTATAGTGATGAGTAAAAACAAATTGTTTTGGCTGGGCATGGTGGCTCACGCCTGTAATCCCAGCACTTTGGGAGGCTGAGGCAGGTGGATCACCTGAGGTCAGGAGTCTGAGACCAGACTGGCCAACATAGTGAAACCCCATCTCTACTAAAAATACAAAAATTAGCTGGGCATGGTGGCAGGCGCCTGTAATCCCAGCTACTAGAGAGGTTGGGGCAGGAGAATCACTTCAACCCGGGAGGCAAAAGTTGCAGTGAGCCGAGATTGTGCCATTGCACTCCAGCCTCAGTGACAGAGTGAGACTCCATCTCAAAACAAACAAACAAAAAAAACCAAAAGAGAACAATTTTTTTTTTTAATGAGACAGTCTTGCTCTGTCCTAGGCTGGAGTGCAGTGTCACGATCTTGGCTCACTGCAACCTCTGCCTCCTGGGTTCAAGTGATTCTCCTGCTTCAGCCTCCTGAACAACTGGGATTACAGGCACATGCCTCCATGCCCGGCTAATTTTTGTATTTTTAGTAGAGACAGGGTTTCACCATGTTGGTCAAGCTGGTCTCCAACTCCTGACCTTGTAATCTGCCTGCCTCAGCCTTCCAAAGTGCTGGGATCACAGGCGTGAGCCACCGTGTGTGGCCAAACTAAATTTTTTTTTTTGAGACGGAGTCTCCATCTGTCACCAGACTGGAGCGCAGCGGCGCAATCTCGGCTCACTGCAACCTCCACCTCCCGGGTTCAAACGATTCTTTCGCCTCAGCCTATTGAGTAGCTGAGATTACAGGCCCGCGCCACCATGCCTGGCTAATTTTTGTATTTTTAGTAGAGACGGGGTTTCATCGTGTTGTCCAGGATGGTCTCAATCTCTTGACCTCATGATCTGCCCGCCGTGGTGTCCCAATGGGCTGGGATGACAGGCGGGCGCCACAGCGCCCGGCCTAAATTTTTTAAATAAACAAAGGCCAGGCAGCCAGGTGTGGTAGCTTACGCCTGTAATCCCAGCACTTTGGGGGCTGAGGCGGGCAGATCATGAGGTCAAGAGATTGAGACCATCCTGGCTAACACGATGAAATCCCGTCTCTATTAAAACTACAAAAAATTAGCCGGGTGTGGTGGCATGTGCCTGTAGTCACAGCTACTTGGGAGGCTGAGGCAAGAGAATCGCTTGAAACAGGGAGGCAGAGGTTGCAGTGAACCGAGATAGTGCCACTGCACTCCAGCCTGGGTGACAGAACGAGACTCCGCCTCAAAAAAAGAAATAAAGGCATGGCTCTGTGGCTCACACCTATAATCCCAACACTTTGGGAGGCTAAGCCAAGAGGATTACTTGAGCCCAGGATTTAGAGACCAGCCTGGGCAACATGGCAATACACTATCTCTACAAAAATAAATAAAAAATAACTGGGCATGGTGGCATGTGTCCAGAGTCTCAGCTACTCAAGAGGCTGAGGTGGGAGGATCACTTGAGACCAGGAGGTTGAGGTTGCAATGAGCCATGTTCATGTCACTGCACTCAGCCTGGGAGAGAGAGTGAGACCTTGTCTCAAAAATAAATAAATACCATACATAAAAAATAGAATCACGTGCATTAGTTGAACAGGAACTGGGAATGCAGAAGTCTCTGCTTCTCTGGAGAAAATGAAGAGCCACAAAACCTGCCGGAGATGCAGAGGGAGGGAAGGTGGAGTAAAAAGAGAAAGAGAACTTGTATCTCCTGGAGGTGTTAGCGCTTGGAGATTATTTTCTCATTCCAGTCCCCTACTCCTGGGATGGCTCACTGTTGCGCATCCCGGCTCCAAAGCAGCTCCTCTTCTCATAATTATAATAATGGCCGCGCTCCATGCAAGAGGCACCTACTATGTGTCCCGCAGGAGTATATTTATATTCTTAATCTTTGCAGTTACCTAGAGGTCAATTTGCCCATTTATCAATTGAGGAAACAGATTTTCAGTAACCTTAAGTAACTGACCCAATACTTCCTAGTTAATAAGTAGCAGAGCTGGTACTTAAACCAATTTCCTCTAACGCCACTAGATTACAATATGTCCTTTTTGCTATTCCTTGTTGCCTTTCTATCTCAAAGCCATCTCAAGTCAACAAATAGTTATTGAGGATCTACTGAATACCAGGAGCAGTTGAAGCTTTCACTTGTCATTCCCTGACCCCAGGACCCTGGCGCTGTCCCTCCACCCTGCTTTCCTTTCTCAGACACTCCCATTTCCAAATGTCTGCCTCCCTTTCCCCTGTCCGTTCTGCCTCCGCCAATGCCCATTCATGCCATTCCCCATTCTGGGCCTGTGGTCAGCAGTACCCAGGTGGGGCAGCAGGCCTGACTCACGCCTATGTCAGGGATTGCAAGGGGCGCGGACCAGGGCTTTGCTGTCGCTGTCGTCACTGCACGATTTTTCCTGATTCAGCGGCAGATCACCTGAGCCACACCTAAGTACCCCCAGCCTCCTCTTGGAAGAGAAAACATGAGGGCCTCTAAAGGAACATGGCTGGATAAACCGATCTCTCTGGAGATGAGGTCTAGCTCCTCAGAGGAGATGGATTTAAGAATATTGATTAAGCTCCTACTAGGTGACAGCCAAGTACTGGAGATACTACAGAGATCTAATGAGAAAAAGGTCAGATGTGGCCCTGTACAGTCATGGAGATTATATTCTAGTAGGTGGGACAAACAGCAAAAAACAAACATGGGCCAGATGCGGTGGCTCATGCCTGTAATCCCAGCACTTTGGAAGGCCGAGGCGGGTGGATCACCTGAGGTCGGGAGTTCAAGACCAACCTGGCCAACATGGTAAAACCCCATCTCTACTAATAATACAAAAAATATTAGCAGGGCGTGGTGGCATACACCTGTAATAGCAGCTACTCAGGAGCCTGAGGCAGGAGAATCGCTTGAACCCAGGAAGCAGAGGTTGCAGTGAGCCGAGATCACGCCATTGCACTCCAGCTTGGGCAACAAGAGCAAAACTCCCTCTCAAAAAAATAAAAATAAATAAAAAATAAAAGCAAATATATAAAATGATTCCCCAATGTGATATGTGTTATGAAGAAAAACAAGGGGCTAAGAAGGAGAGGTTAGCAGTGGTGGTGGATCAAGATAACAGGTCAAACCAGGGAAATGAAGGAACATAGTGATCCTGGGGAAGATGGAAAGGAAATGAGGAGACGGAACAGGGCTAAGGGCCTGTTTCTCCAGGATCAGGGCAGTGGGAACCAGTCCAGCTGCTTGTCTCAGCCTCCGGCACTTTCTGGCCTTAACTCATTCCCCAGCTTGAACCCCCCACCCCCTTTATTGGCTTAATGATTCACTCCCAACCTTTCCCTAGCTTCCTGTGTGGCAGGAAGGGGCAGGAGCAGAGCCCTAGGGCTCTGAGGGTAGCAAGCACGGGGATGGGATAGGTTGGGAAGGAATGGTGAGCAGTCCGGTTCCCGGGTCTTCTCTTTGTCTGGTCTTGCCACTAAGAAAGGTCTCACTGTGCCGGGAGGACAGTGAAGATAACCAGACCCAGCTGGAGGCCCAGATTCCAGATGTGGGAGGTAGTGGCAAAACAAGATCCTGACATCCCCTTCATTTCCCCTCCTCTGCCTAATGCCCTAGAGAAATTTTCCGTCATAAACAAGTAATGCATTCCTGACCTTAGGTGCCTCTCTCTCTCTCCCACCCACTAGTTTTCTTCCATCATCACTATCTCCCCCTACTCCCAGTTTATGTCTATGTGAGTGTGAGGGTCTGCCCACATGTGTAAGTAGTCATGGGTTTATGCTGGTCATTGTGTGGTGTGTGAGTTGCCTTGGAATAAGGATGTTGGGGGTGAGGAGCTCCCTGTGCTTGGGTGTAGGTGGAAGAATAATGGCAGGTGTGAAGGCAGTCGTGGGAAAGCAATGCGCCTTTGTTTACAGTGGAGGCGTGTTTTATGCCGGCCAGGAAAAGGTGTGTAATGCATACGGAAGGGATCTTGTGTGTTTAGATAAGAGTAGTGAGTATAAAGTGACTTGTAGTCCCAGGAATTGTACACACAGTAAGAGTATATCTATTTCTAGCCAGTTGTGGCTTGTGCTCTTATTTGTGTTCCTACATGTTCTTGGTTGAAAGATGCCCTTAAGTGTTCCCTAAGTGGGAGGGGGGAAAAGTGTTTCCTGTTTGGTGTCTGTATAAGAATTGTCCCAGCTTTTCTATTTTTTTTTTTTTTTTTTTGAGACAGAGTCTTGCTTTTTTGCCCAGGCTGGAGTGCAATGGCGCCATCTTGGCTCACTGCAACCTCTACCTCCAGGGTTCAAGCGATTCTCCTGCCTCAGCCTCCTGAATAATTGGGATTAAAGACATGCAACACTATGCCCAGCTAATTTTTGTATTTTTAGTAGAGACGGGATTTCACCATATTAGCCAGGCTGGTCTCGACCTCCTGACCTCGTGATCTACCCACCTTTGCCTCCCAAAGTGCTGGGATTACAGGCACGAGCCACGGCGCCCAGCCTTGTGCCAGCTTTTCTAAAGATGTTGTACATTTGTATGAGTGATTTGGAGGAGTGTAGCCACATCTCAGAAGCTTGATGTGACCCGGCCAGTGTGGGAATACTACATGCACACTTACAGTTCTACATTTCATCTGGCATTTAACAAGATTATTGAGCAACTGCTGCCTACAAGGTACCACGCTGGGTTCTCAGGAGGACACAAAGATGTGTATGACACAGTCTTCAATGGAAGAGATCTTATGTGTATTCACTTTGTGCATGAGACTTAAAATGATGGTAGGAAGATCTGAGCCAGATGGTATTTCCAATCTCTGGAGTCATCTCAGATCCTCTTGCTGTTGGCAACCCTCCCGCCCCCATGCTCCCTTCTCCTAATGATATCCATCTCATTGCCCAATTCTGATGATCTTATGCTAGGAATATCTTTTAAGGCCACCTTCTCAGGCTCCTGTTATCATCTACCTGAGCCCCACTAATAGCCTCTTACATCCTGCCTCAGTCTCTCCTCGTCCAGAGCATTACGCCTCATTCTAATCAGTTCCCTGCTTGAATTTTCCTCCTTTTATCTCATCCAGAAACCCACAAGTTCTGCAGTCTAGAGTGAAACCCAGGCTCCTGACCTGGCAGCTCTGCTCTCCCCACTCTGCCCAACTCCTTTCCAGCCATTATTACTTCCCACTACTCCCTTACAGGAAACTTACTCTGAGATTGTTTTTCTTGTGATTCCCCAAACACATCCTGTACTTTTCCAGCTCAAGGCCTTTGCTAATTCCATTCTTACAGTCATCCTCCACATCTGAATTTGTCATATCCCACTCACTGTTCAAGGTCACCTCCAATGCCACCCTTCCATGAAGCCTCCCCTGGTTGATTGGACAGATGTGAACACTAGCTCTTTTGGGTCCTCTTAACACTTAGTCTTAGGATTTTTTTTTTTTTTAGACAGGGTCTCACTCTGTCACCCAGGCTGAAGTGCAGTGGCGAGATCTGGCCTAGCTGCAACCTCCGCATCCTGGGTTCAAGTGATTCTCCTGCCTCAGCCTCCGAAGTAGCTAGGATTACAGACATACCACCACACTTGGCTAATTTTTGTATTTTTGGTAGAGACAGGGTTTCACCACGTTGGCCAGGCTGGTCTCAAACTCCTGACCTCAAATGATCCACCCACCTTGGCCTCCCCAAGTGTTGGGATTACAGGTGTGAGCCACTGTGCCTGGCCTTTCTTAGGATCTTTAAGAAAGCCTGCCTTTCCTTCAGGCAGAAACTAAATGTAACGAAAAAAGAGAGCAAGAGAGCAGTAGAGAGGTAGAGAGCTCTCCTGGTTATGGTCCCCTCCACATGCTGGAGGGTAAGGCCCTCACGGCTGAAGTGTCAGCTTTATCTGGCTTTCCTCAGGCAGCTGCATGGCACAACACTTAACGCTGAAACTAGCCTCAGGACTCTCAACAGCACTACCCTCAACAGAGGGCCCCTGAAACAGGTGAATGCTCAAAAAACGTTAAATTCTGTGCAGTGGCTCATGCCTGTAATCCTAGCACTTTAGGAGGCTGAGGCAGGGAGATTGCTTGAGCTCCGGAGATCAAGACCAGCATGGGCAACATAGCAAAACCCTGGCTCTACAAAAAGTACAAAAAAAAAAAAATAGCCAACATGGTGGTGCATACCTGTGGTCCCAGATACTAGGAGGCTGAGGTGAGAGGATGGCTTGAGCCCAGGAGGCGGAGGTTGTAGTAAGCTAAGATCATGCCACTGCACTCCAACCTGGGCAACAAAGCCAGACCCTGTCTCAAAAAAAAAAAAAAAAAGTTAAGTTCTGTGTCCATAAGCAGCTGTCCATGAGGAAGTTATGGAAATGCGTCCATTTGCTTTAAGTTGAGTAATTACCATTACTGTAACATTTGTATAATGTCTCACAATTTAGAATGTTCTTCCCATAAATTTGGTCACTTGACTCGAAGCAAGGGACAAATCTGGGTGGGTACTGAACTATTGCCTTTGTATTTGTGGCCCTTTGCACCAGCCTGTATGTGAATATTTCTGAACATGCCTAAGAGAGTAGTTTTGCTGAACTGTCCCTTTACAGTCTTTGCACCTTTGCTGTGTACATGTGTGTTGGTATGTGCATATGGTATGTGTTTTCTTTCTTTTTTTTTTTCCAGGATTTCTGGTTTTTTTTTTTTTTTGAGATGGAGTTTCAGTCTTGTTGCCCTGGCTGGAGTGCAATGGCGCCATCTCGGCTCACTGCAACCTCTGCCTCCCAGGTTCAAGCAATTCTCATGCCTCAGCCTCCTGAGTAGCTGGGATTACAGGTGTGTGCCACCATGCCCAGCTAATTTTTGTATTTTTAGTAGAGACAGGGTTTCACCATCTTAGGCTGATCTCAAACTCCTGACCTCATGATCCACCCGCCTTGGCCTCCCAAAGTGCTGGAATTACTGGCATGAGCCACCGTGCCTGGCCAGATTTCATTCTTTTTTATGGCCGAATAATATTTCATTGTGTATTATTATTATTGTTATTATTATTTTATAGAGACAAGGTCTCACTATATTGCCCAGGCTCCTGAGCTCAAGTGATCCTCCCACCTTGGCCTCCCAAAGTGCTAGGATTACAGGCGAGAGTCCCCACGCCCTGCCAATGTGTATTTTTTTTAATCCATCCATCATTCCCCCCCCCAAATTTTTATTTTAGATTCTGGGGTACGTGTGCAGGTTTGTTACCTAGGTATAGTGCATCATGCTTAGGTTTGGGGTACCAATGATCCTGTCACCCAGGCACTGAGCATAGTACCCAATAGTTTTTTGTTTTCTTGTTTGTTTTTTTTTTTTTGAGACAGTCTCGCTCTGTCACCAGGCTGGAGTGCAATGGCGTGATCTCGGCTCACTACAACCTCTGCCTCCCAGGTTCAAGTGATTCTCCTGCCTCAGCCTCCCAAGTAGCTGGGATTACAAGCATGAATTGCCACACCCAGCTAATTGTTGTATTTTTAGTAGAGACGAGGTTTCACCATGTTGGCCAGGATGATCTTGATCTCCTGACCTTGTGATCTGCCCACCTTGGCCTCCCAAAGTGCTGGGATTACAGGCATGAGCTGCCACGCCAGGCCAATACCCTATAGTTTTTACTTTTGCCTCACTCCCTCTGTCCTTCTAGTAGTCCCCAGTTGCTATTGTTGCCATCTTTATGTCCATAAGTTCCCAATATTTAGTGCCCACTTATAAGTGAAAATGTTTGGTATTTGGTTTTCTATTCCTGGATTAATCCACTTAGAATAATGGCCTCCAGCTGCATCATGTTGCTGCAAAACACATAATTTTGTTCTTTTTTATGGCTAAACGGTGTGTGTCTTCATGTGTCCTCAGGCAGGCAGGGTTGTGTCTGTGTGTGCTAGTGTGTTCATTTTTCTCTTAATCTTGACTATTTATGTAACGACTTCCTTCTTGGGGAGTGTATTTTCTATGGATACCTACGAGTGCATGAATTCGCGTGTAACTGGGTCAGTATTGTGACAGGATGGCCCGATCTCCAATAAAAAGCCCTCTTGCCTCTCCAGGGCTGGGGCCTGTGAGGGATCCTGTGTCTGAACCATCTCCTAGGCTGTCGTGGGCCCCTCTCCAGCTGCCACATGCCCCGACATGTGCCGACAGCCCGGGATCTCACCCACCCCCACTCACGACTCACACACTCACAACGTGCTGTTGGGCGCCTAGGATTGCGCACGCCAAGTCTCCACCCACTCTCTTTGTTTAATTGTCGGAATTTCCAGCCCTGCAGAAGCCAACCGCTCCCCAGCTGCGAAAGGAGGAGTTAGAAGGACCCGCCCAGTTTTCAGGAGCACATAATCACATCTGCCGCCGCCGGCCCGCACTTGACTTTACACTCCTCTCAGCGCACCATGTGTCACTCTCGCAGCTCCCACCCAACCATGACCGTCCTGCAGGTTCCGACGCCGGTCCCCTCCACCAACCCGGGACCCCGGCGAGGCTCCGGTCCTGAGATCTTCACCTTCGACCCTCTCCCGGAGCCCGCAGCAGCCCCAGCCGTGCGTCCCAGCGCCTCTCGCGGGCACCGAAAGCGCAGCCGCAGGGTTCTCTACCCTCGAGTGGTGAGTATCGCCAGAGTGGGCATTCGCAGGGCGCGCTGCCCTGGAGTCACTGGGGAGCGACTGGACTCCAGAAGCCTGATCTGACCTGTCTCCTTTTTCGTCTCCCTTTAGGTCCGGCGCCAGCTGCCAGTCGAGGAACCGAACCCAGCCAAAAGGCTTCTCTTTCTGCTGCTCACCATCGTCTTCTGCCAGATCCTGATGGCTGAAGAGGGTGTGCCGGCGCCCCTGCCTCCGGAGGACGCCCCCAGTGCCGCATCCCCGGCGCCCACCCCTGCGCCCCCGGTCCTCGAGCTCTTTAATCTGACCTCGGAGCCCTCAGACTACGCTCTGGACCTCAGCACTTTCCTCCAGCAACATCCGGCCGCCTTCTAACTGTGACTCCCGCACTTCCAAAAAAGAATCCGAAAAACCACAAAGAAACACCAGGCGTACCTGGTGCGCGAGAGCGTATCCCAAACTGGGACTTCCGAGGCAACTCGAACTCAGAACACTACAGCGGAGACGCCAGCAGGTGCTTGAGGCGGGACCGAGGCGCACAGAGACCGAGGCACAGCCATGCTGGGGCTAGGCCCGGTGGGAAGGAGAGCGTCGTTAATTTATTTCTTATTGCTCCTAATTAATATTTATATGTATTTATGTACGTCCTCCTAGGTGATGGAGGGGTGTACGTAATATTTATTTTAACTTATGCAAGGGTGTGAGATGTTCCCCCTGCTGTAAACGCAGGTCGCTTGGTATTTATTGAGCTTTGTGGGACTGGTGGAGGCAGGACACCTGGAACTGCGGCGGAGTAGAAGAAATGGGGAGAACTTGGGTGGGGGAGGACGTCCTGGCTGGGGTCACGTCTGGTGGTGGGTCGTAGGTTTAGGAGGCGACACTGCGTCCTCCAGCCTCTCAACTCCGTCTGTCTACTGTGTGAGACTTTGGCGGACTGTTGGGAAGGAGATCCGTGGCCTTCGATCTTCGCGAAGTCGCCCTTAGAGGGCGGCTGCGGGGTAGAGGGTTGGGGGTTGGTGGGCTGTCACGGGGCGACTGTCAAGATCGCCCAGTATGTTCTGTGAACAAATAAACTTGATTTACTGTCTGCAGTCTTAAGTGTGTCTTTGCAAGCGCCGACTCCCCACTCCTCCCCGCCTTCAGATGCCGAGGACCGGTGGGAGGCGCAGTGGTCGAGTCCCCAGCCAGCGCTCCTCCCTGGGCCGGGGAGCCCCTTTAACTGGAGTCACAGAACCCAGCATCCGGTTGCCGGATGCAGTCGTTCATTGCCTAGTTTGCGGTTTTTCCAGGTAGTTGCCCCGCAGCGAATCCGAAATGTGGCAATCACCCTTACGCCCGGGTGCCGGGCCCGTGGAGGTCAAGTCCCGCGCCTGGGGCGGAGCATGGAGCAGCCTGGGCGGGACTCCCGGCTCAGGAAGGGCGGTGGTTGGGGCGGCAGGGCCGTGGCCCTCTCCGGGCTGCGGACCCGAGCGGGGCCTGCCGGGAAAGGGGCGGGACGAGCGCGCGGGGCCGAGGCGTGGCGAGGTGGGGGTGCTTAGTCCGCTGCGGGGGGCGGGGTCGCATCTGCCGCAGCAACAGGGTGCGGCAGGGTGGGGAACGCGGGAGCAGGCCCAGCTCCCAGGAAGGCTGGTCCGCGAGCGGCCCCTGCTCGGCTCCCAGGTCCCTGCGCGTCCCCGCCCTTCCCCAGACCCCAGCCCGGCCGCCGCCTGCGTCCGGGAAGGTGAGTCGGGAAGGGGAGCCTAGGGCTGCGGAGAAGCAGGGAGGGTGGGGAAAAGGCTACAGGCCTCTGGGCGCGGGGGACCTTTACCAAAGGGGAAACCGTCGGCTCCGAGGCGGGAGAGCGGCGAGGGGAAGGGAGAGACCGTAAACAGGCGGGGAACAGGTCGCTCGGGATCTTAAGGATTTCGCAGGGAAAAGCCTTAGCGGACCCGTGGGTGCGGAAGGGATGGTATGTAGCGGATGCAGACTGGGAGGGCCTGATGGGGAAGGTAAAGAATGGGCCGCTGTGGACGCCACAGCACCCCTTCCCCATTCGCAAAGGCTTTCCCTCCCTCCTCTAGCTCCAGCCTAAACCATGTTTTTCACCTGTGGCCCAAATGAGGCCATGGTGGTCTCCGGTAAGTACTGTTCCCTTCCCAGCCAGTGACTCCAGAACCTCTGTGAGTCTGGCCTCTGCCCCTTCTCCCTCCCTACCAGCTTCTCAGCGCCAGACTTCTGCCCCTTGATGGCCACGAACTGCCCAGTTTGATCCCTACCATTTCAAGGCCCAGACTGCTTCCCCTCCAGCTCCCAGATTCTCTCCTGCGGGTAGCTGTCCCCTCACCCCTGCCAGATCCTCAGTCTTCCACATTCAAGCTCTGCCACAGTTGCTCACTGCCCCTCACCTTGCAGGGTTCTGCCGAAGCCCCCCTGTCATGGTGGCTGGAGGACGTGTCTTTGTCCTGCCCTGCATCCAGCAGATCCAGAGGTAGGCAAGAAGGGAACTAGGGAAGAGGAACCTCCGTTTTCTCTTTTTCCTCCTTTTCTTACTGTCTGCCCCTTCTTTTTCCCTTAGGATCTCTCTCAACACACTGACCCTCAATGTCAAGAGTGAAAAAGTTTACACTCGCCATGGGGTCCCCATCTCAGTCACTGGCATTGCCCAGGTGAGGCTCTCAGAGCCTTTTCCCCAAAGTCCATTTCCCCATCACCCTCTTTCCCAGACATTAAGACATGTTCCGGCCACAACCTTTGCAATCCTTGCCTGCAGAGAAATTTCTCTGCTAGTCTCATCCTCTCCAGGCACCCCCAAGGCACTTGGCTCCTCCTCCTTTCTTTCCCTGAAATGGAAGAAGCATTTCTTAGCGGGCTTCCCCTTCTCTCTCTGATTCTTCTCTGACTTCATGAGACCCCCACTACACCTTTCCTATCCCTACTCTGGCTGCAGGTAAAAATCCAGGGGCAGAACAAGGAGATGTTGGCAGCCGCCTGTCAGATGTTCCTGGGGAAGACGGAGGCTGAGATTGCCCACATTGCCCTAGAGACGTTAGAGGGCCACCAGAGAGCCATCATGGCCCACATGACCGTGGAGGTTGGCCTGGGGGCAGGGAACGATCTGGAAGGATGCCAAAATGAGGGGGTCCCAAGGACCACACTAGCCTGTGAGAGACAGTGGATCCAAGAGCTTCCATCCCAGCCGGGCAGGGCGGTTTCTGTCTGTAATCCCAGCACTTTGGGAGGGCAGGGTGGGCGGATCACTTGAGGTCAGGAGTTCGAGACTAGTCTGGCCAACATGATGAAACCCCTTCTCTACTAAAAGTACAAAAATTAGCCAGGCATGGTGGTAGGCACCTGTAATCCCAGATACTTGGAAGGCTGAGGCAGGAGAATCATTTGAACCCAGGAGGTAGAGGTTGCAGTGAGCCCAAAAAAAAAAAAAAAAAGATCTTAAATCCCCTCTCCCCACCATCCTGTTATTGCAGGAGATCTATAAGGACAGACAGAAATTCTCAGAGCAGGTTTTCAAAGTGGCCTCCTCAGACCTGGTCAACATGGGCATCAGCGTGGTTAGCTACACTCTGAAGGACATTCACGATGACCAGGTAAAACTAGGTAATGGATCCTTCCCTGCTTCCTTGCTCTCAACTCTTAAGCCCTCCAAAGGACTAATCTCTACATGTCTCCCACAGGACTATTTGCACTCTTTGGGGAAGGCTCGAACAGCTCAAGTCCAGAAAGATGCACGGATTGGAGAAGCAGAGGCCAAGAGAGATGCTGGGATCCGGGTGAGAGAGATGGGGGTTGCTTGGTGGGAAAGGGGATAGAAGTGGCACAGCTGAGTAGGAGCAGGGGTGCTGGGTGAGCAGGGAAGATACATGAGGCAGACCGAGAACCCTAGTGGGAAGTGGCTCTCACCATAGCCTTTCTCTCCCTGCCCTGACATTTCCTACCCAATCTCTGCTTCCACAGGAAGCTAAAGCCAAGCAGGAAAAGGTGTCTGCTCAGTACCTGAGTGAGATTGAGATGGCCAAGGCACAGAGAGATTACGAACTGAAGAAGGCCGCCTATGACATCGAGGTCAACACCCGCCGAGCACAGGCTGACCTGGCCTATCAGCTTCAGGTCAGAGCTACCGCACTGGGCAGACGGCCAGGCCGCTCTCTGCCCCTTCCCCATTCCTCTCAGGCTGTCCATTTCAGGACACCACTATTTCTCATACTCTAACTTTGATCTTATTCTGAGTCTCCATCTTTGGCCCAACTCCCCCAAATGAGGAGAGATTTAAAAGACTCAGATGTTACAGCTGAAAAGCTTTAAAGAAAAGGCCAGCCAGGTGTGGTGACTCATGCCTATAATCCCAGCACTTTGGGAGGCCGAGGCGGTCTGATCACTTGACCTCAGGAGTTCAAGGCCACCCTGGGCAACATGGTCAAACCCTGTCTCTACGAAAAATACAAACATTAGCCAGGTGTAGCAGCTTGGGCCTGTAGTCCCAGCTACTTGGGGGGATGAGGCAGGAGAATCGCTTGAGCCCAGGATGCGGGGGTTGCAGTGAGTCGAGATCGTACCACTGCCTGGGTGACAGTGAGATCCCATCTCAAAAAAAAAAATGAGAGAGAAAAGAAAACAAAAATAAAAAGAGCCAAGAAGGGATATGATCAATAAGGCTGGTCATATGTTTGGAGCAGGCTGTGCCTGTGCAAGGGTATCTGATTGAGAAAGTGGATCCTAGCTAAGATCTGGCTTATCCCCCACTACTCAAGCAGTGCATTCTGATATGGGTCTCATCTACACAGAGGAATTTCTAATTTACACAGGGGCATGTTATGGGCTAGCAGCAGCCCTGCTTGATCAAAAAAGGGTATGAAGAAGGATAACATGGACCGCAAAGTGAGATATGGGCAGCCCTTGATATTGCCAGGAGATATAGTTGATCTTTATTCATATCTGAGAATTTGCCTATTTACTAAAATGTATTAGTAACCTCAAAAAGTTACCAGTAAAGTCACAGCACTTTCAGGATCATTTGCAGACATGCACAGAGTGGTGAGATATCTGAGCCACCTGATGTGCAGTTCCCAGGTGAGGTTGAACAAGGAGATGCTCTGCCTTGTTTCAGCTCTCATACCATAAGATGTGTCATTTTCACAGTATACTTATTGTGCTTTTTCTTGGTGATTTCGCTCTTTGAAATGGCCCCCAAGCATCAGTGCTGGAGTGCTGTCTGGTGTCCTTTAATGCAAGTAGGCTATGATATGCCTTATGGGAGAAATACATACGTTAGGTAAGCTTCATTTACGCATGAACTATAGTGCTGTTAGCCATTAGTTCAGTGCCAGTGAATCAACCAAATGTGTTATATAAGGTGTCTTTAAACAGAAACACATATAAAGCAAGGCTCTATGTTGATCAGTTGATGAAAATGTTGTGACCAGAGGCTCACAGGAACCTAGCCCTGTACTTCTTCTAGGAACAAATTAGGTATTAACTAATTCAGCATTCATGGCTACTTTATAGAGCAGAACTACCAAGAACAATGAAAATCAACTGTATTTGAGACTTTTACCCAAAGGATAGCAATATTATGCATTTTGTTTTTGCCAAGAGTTGGTACAGGCTGAAAGCATAATGGAGGTATAAAACATCTTTTGTTATTATGTTAAATTCCTGGGTGACTTGACAGGTTGAGCATGGCATAAAGCTTTGCAACTCAAACTGTCTTCTACCTAGCAGCAGCTGCAGCATCACTGTGAAGGTTTGTTAGAAATACAAAAGCATGGTGGCTCACGCCTGTAATCCCAGCACTTTGGGAGGCCGAGGTGGGCGGATCACCTGAGGTCAGGAGTTCGAGACCAGCCTAGCCAACATGGTGAAATCCTGTCTCTACTAAAAATACAAAAAGTAGCCGGGCATGGTGGTGTGCACCTGTAATCCCAGCTACTCAGAACACTGAGGCAGGAGAATCACTTGAACCTGTGAGGTGGAGGTTGCAGTGAGCCAAAATTACGCCACTGCACTTCAGCTTGGGTAGCAGAATAAGACTTTGTCTCCAAAAAAAAGAAAAAGAAAAAAAAAATGCAAAATTACAGGTCCTGACCCTAACCAACTGAATCAGAATGTGCATTTAAACAGAATCTCAAGGTGAATTCCTAGGTGATTTGTGTGCATATTGGAGTTTGAGTTTGAAAAGGATTACCATAATGGAAACTGCTAGCTTGCAGTAAAGCAATGGATAAGGTTCTTAACCTTCTAAACACAACCTTACTTGTCTTTAGATCAAGGGATTGGGCTGGTTGGGCTCTGTTCAACTTTTTCCAGTTTCTTGTTATGCACCAGACAATGTGCTAGGTGTTCAGGAAAGAAGGATTTATACAACAAATATCTGTTACATGCCTCCTGTGTGCCAGACATCATTTTGGAGGTGAGGCTATAAATATGAATGAGACGGAAAAGATTCCTGTTCTTACGCAGCTTATATTATGACACAGGAAACAGTAAGCAAGTAAATGACCTTTCCAGGCTATAATTCTTGTTTAAGTGCTATGAAGGAAATAAACAGGGTGATATGAAAAACTGTGGGAGGGGAGTTAGTATATTAGGTCAGGAGATGGTGAGAGAAAGTTTCTATGAGGAAGTGATGTTTGAGATCAGACCTGAAGATAAGGGACGATGCAGAGTTCTGGGCCAAGAACATTCTAGCCTGTGCTTTTTATTTGTATTTTCATTTTATGTGTTTTTGTTTTTGTTTTCCCGAGAAGGAGTCTTGCTCTGTCACCCAGGCTGGAGTGCAGTGACACGATCTTGACTCACTGCAACCTCCGCCTCCCGGGTTTAAGCAGTTTTCCTGCCTCTGCCTCCCGAATAGCTGGAATTACAGGCGCCTGCCACCACACCTGGCTAATTTTTTTATATTTAGTAGATACGTGGTTTCACCATATTGTCCAGGCTGGTTTCGAACTGCTGACCTCAGGTGATCCACCTCCCGTGGGCTGCCAAAGTGCTGGGATTACAGGCATGAGCCACTGCGCCAGGCTGCCTGTGCTTTTTAAATAGTCATATGTGGCTGGGCACGGTGGCTCATGCCTGTAATCCCAGCACTTCAAGAGGCCAAAACAGGTCAACCACTTGAGGCCTGGAGTTTGAGACTAGCTTGGCCAACATGGTAAAACGCTGTCTCTACCAAAACTACAAAAAATATTAGCCAGGTGTGGTGGTGTGAGCCTGTAATACCAGCTACTCACAAGATGCTGAGGCACAGGAATTGCTTGAACCCAGAAAGCAGGAGCTGCAATGAATCAAGATCGCACCACTGCACTCCAGCATGGGCAACAGAGCGAGACTCCTTCTAAAATAGATAGAGGCCAGGCACGGTGGCTCATGCCACCCAGCATTTTGGGAGGCTGAGGCGGGCAGATCACAAGGTCAGGAGTTTGAGACCAGCCTGGCCAACATAGTGAAACCCTGTCTCTACTAAAAATACAAAAATTAGCCAGGCATGGTGACACACACCTGTAGTCCCAGCTACTTGGGAGGCTGAGGCAGAAGAATCACTTGAACCTGGGAGGTGGAGGTTGCAGTGTGCTGAGATTGTGCCACTGCACTCCAGCCTGGATGACAGAATGAGGTTCCATCTCAAAAAAGAAAAATAAAATAGATAGATAGTCTTATGTGACTAATGGCTAGGCAGAGGGACCAGTAAGTGCAAAGGCTGTAAAGTAGAGACAGAAGGAAGGTTTCTGATCTGTGGTGGCTGGTGTGCTGTGAGTGAGGAGAGGCTACCAGGGCCAGATCACAAAAGGTTTGTGTGGTTACGATGGAGACATAGAAGAGAATTGAAAGCACAATGGAAAGCTATTGGAGAACTTCAAACAGAGAGTGCCATGGTCTTATTTATATTTGTATAGGGATCAGTCTGGTTGCTTTGTGGAGAACAGGCTGTCAAAAGAGAGGAAGCAAGGGATGAGTTGGGCTCTTTTTCAGAGATGATGGATTAAACAAATGTAACTAATGTTACTGTCTCTTAAAACCTCACTAAAGCCAAAGTGATTTTTTTTTTAAGATAAAGATAGAGCTGGTCCAAAGGTAGTGAGTTATCTCAACTGATTTTTCAGTCAATTATAGATTGAACTCCTTATTCTGCTCTTTACCCACTTCTTACTACTGCGCTTAACTAGTCTTTCTTTCTTCCTGTCTTTCCTTCTCTTCTCCTCTTCTCTCCTCTTCTCCTCTTGGAGATCGAGTCTCACTCTATCCTCCAGGCTGGAGTGCAGCAGTGCAATCTCAGCTCACTACAGCTTCACTGCCCACGCTCAAGCGATCCTCCCACCTTAGCCTCCCCAGTAGCTGGGACTACAAACATGTGCCACCACACCTGGCTAATTTTTGTATGTTTTGTAGAGATGGGATTTCACCATTTTACCCAGACTGGTCTCAAACCCCTGGGCTCAAAGGATCCTTCCCCTCTTAGCCTCCCAAAATGCTAGGATTACAGGCATGAGCCACTGCACCCAGCTGACTAGGCTTTAAAAAAAAAAAAAAAAAAAAAAGATGGAGAAAATAGGAACAGAAACCAGAGCATCATTTTGGAAACTGGAAGTCAGTGGTAATTGACTAAGCAGGTATGAGACAGCTGAGCTTGAAACCTGCAAAGGGGGAAACTATGAAATTATCTGAGGCTCAGGAGCTGGCAGCATCCAGTGCTTCTGCAGCTGTGGCAGGCTGGTTAAATAAGAGGAAAAAGTGAAAAGCACCTTCTCAGAGCCCCTCACAAGGCTACACAAGAAGCTGGTCTCAGTGGTTGCTGCTGGGAAAGGGGCCCAGGTGGTTTGGAGAATGAGTTAGGAAGCAGCCTTACTTCTCATGGTTTACTTTTTTCTGTTGAATCTGCACCATATGCAAAAGACAAAAAAGATTACCTCTTTCCACCCCTACAAAAAATGTCAGTAAGCTATTGCAGTAGCCTAGGCTAGCACTAAGGTTATGGCAGCAGCAATGGGGGGATTTGAGTGAGACTGGAGGTAGCAGAAGGCCATTATGTGCTCAGTGCCCTCAAGGTATTTATACTCTAGAAGGGGACATAGGTGGGAAAAATAGATTAAACGGGAACTCATCAGAGGAACACTGGACTCCACTGGCTGGCCAAGCAGACAGGGAACCCACCTTCATGTACCTGCTCCTATTTCTTTTTTTTTTTTTTTTTTTTTTTTTTGAGGTGGGGTGTTGCTCTGTGGCCCAGACTGGAGTGCAGTGGCACGATCCCAGCTCACTGCAACCTATGCCTCCCAGGTTCCAGCAGTTCTCCTACCTCAGCCTCCTGGTAGCTGGGACTACAAGTGTGCGCCACCACGCCTGGCTAATTTTTTGTATTTTAGTAGAGACAGGGTTTCACCATGTTAGCCAGGCTAGTCTAGAACTCCTGAGCTCAGGCAAACCACCCTCCGTGGCCTCCGAAAGTGCTAGGATTACAGGCGTGAGCCACCGCGCCTGGCCACCTGCTCCTATTTTTAATATCCCACCCTGGAGCTCCAGTTCCCCGGCACTTGCTCTTCACCTCTGACCCTGAGCACCCCTCCTACCCAGGTGGCCAAGACTAAGCAGCAGATTGAGGAGCAGCGGGTGCAGGTGCAGGTGGTGGAGCGGGCCCAGCAGGTGGCAGTGCAGGAGCAGGAGATCGCCAGGCGGGAGAAGGAGCTGGAGGCCCGGGTGCGGAAGCCAGCTGAAGCCGAGCGCTACAGGCTGGAGCGTCTAGCTGAGGCAGAGAAGTAAATGTCCCCTCCCTGACCCCTCCTAGCTCCCTTGTCACCTAGGCACCCCAAGATGGAGGACTGAGGCCTTCGCCACCTGGACTCCTATGGCTCTCAGGTTGCAGGAGCCTCTGCCTCTGCAGCGCTGGGCCTTTCTCCTGGGAGTAAGGGTCCCTGGGCTCCACCCTCCACTTCCCTTCTGTGCACAGGTCCCAGCTAATTATGCAGGCAGAGGCAGAAGCCGAATCTGTGCGGGTGAGTTAAGAGGCAGCTCTTGCTGGCTTGCGGAGAGGGTGGGGGTTACTGCTTGAGCTGGGATTTCTTGTTCTTAATGATTTCTGTCAGTCTCACAACAAGCATCCTTAACCCTCAGATGCGTGGGGAAGCTGAGGCCTTTGCCATAGGGGCCCGAGCCCGAGCCGAGGCTGAGCAGATGGCCAAGAAGGCAGAAGCATTCCAGCTGTACCAAGAGGCTGCTCAACTGGACATGCTGCTAGAGAAACTGCCCCAGGTCTGGAGGTTATGTGGGCACCAAGAAAGGAGGAAGTAGAACCAGGGACTAAGGAGTGGGGTGAAATGAGGGACTTAGGGAGAACCAGGCTTGGGGGACCATAAATTAGAGGGGGGCATTATTAGTGACCAAAATGAGGAAGGATGATCGTTGGAACAAGGGCCTTAAAACCCAGGGTAAGTTGTTTTATGAGGAGTGTGGTCAGATTATGGGTACTGAGTGGGTGTCTCTCTCCTGCCAGGTGGCAGAGGAGATCAGTGGTCCCTTGACTTCGGCCAATAAGATCACACTGGTGTCCAGCGGCAGTGGGACCATGGGGGCAGCCAAAGTGACTGGGGAAGTACTGGACATTCTAAGCCACCTGCCAGAGAGTGTGGAAAGACTCACAGGCGTCAGCATCTCCCAGGTGAGGTCTCAGGTCGGGGCTGAGGAGCAGAATTGTTGGCTTCCTGTGTCGTGTGATGGATGGGGCCTAGAATTTAACCAGCATCCAGGCCTGGGACTCATTGACGTTTATTAATCAGTTTCTGTGTGCCAGACACAGTGCTATGCTTCTACATAAATGAGTTGTTTTAAATCAAACTACCCTTAGGGTATACAGGATTTTACAAAGCCAAGAAACTGAACTTCCAGCATGTTCCTACTCATTCTGCTGGTGCAACTGGACTTGAAACCCAGGCCAGCTGTCTCTGCAACCTGTGCTTGTGATCACCTCACTAGTAGGGAACTAGTTGCAGCCTGTTGACAGTTAATTCCAGGGAAGATCACTGCTTTTCTTCGTGCCCCAGTTAATTCACCTGTAGATCATGGTAGAGGTCAGCGAACAGGCTCTGGAACCACTCTTCTGTATCCTAGCTACAGTGCCTGCTAGCTGTGATCTTGGACAAATAATCAACCTCTCTATACCTGTTTCCTCACCTTAAAATTGGGTTAATAATTAGAAACTATCCTGTTGAATTGTTAAGGGGCTCGAGCAAATATTTGCAGTGTTTAGAATAGTGCCTGGCATGTAGTAAGCATTATGTGTACGTTAAAGAAATGGAGGCTGAGCATGGTGGCTCACACCTGTAATCCCAGCACTTTGGGAGGCCAAGGCAGGTGGATCACAAGGTCAGGAGATCAAGGCCATCCTGGCTAACATGGCGAAACCCCGTCTCTACTAAAAATACAAAAAATTAGCTGGGTGTGGTGGCACGTGCCTGTAGTCCCAGCTACTCAGGAGGCTGAGGCAGGAGAAGCGCTTGAACCCAGAAGGTGGAGGTTGCAGCGAGCCGAGATTGCACCACTGCACTCCAGCCTGGTGACAGAGTGAGACTCCATCTCAAAAAAAAAAAAAAAAAAGAAATGGGGCTGGGTACAATGGCTCACACCTGTAATCTCAGCACTTTGAGAGGCCAAGACAGGCAGGTCACCTGAGGTCAGGAGTTCAAGACCAGCCTGGCCAACATGGTGAAACCCCATCTTTACTAAAAATTAAAAAATAAAAAAAATTAGCCAGGCGTGGTAGTGCATGCCTGTAATCCCAACTACTCCAGAGGCTGAGGCAGAAGAATCTCTGGAACCCAGGAGGTAGAGGTTGCAGTAAACCAAGATTGCACTACTGCATTCCAGCCTGTGGGACAGAGCAAAACTCTATCTTAAAAAGAAAAAAAAAAAAAAAAAAGGAAGAGCGACAAAGAAATGCACATATTTAGGCCAGGTACAGTGGCTCAAACCGTAATCCCAGCACTTTGGGAGGCCAAAGTGGGTGGATCAGTTGAGGTCAGGAGTTTGAGATCAGCCTGGCCAACATGGTGAAACCCCATCTCTACTAAAAATACAAAAATTAGCTGAGCATGGTGGCTCATACCTGTAATCCCAGCTACTTGAGAGGCTGAGGCAGGAGAATCAATTGAACTCAGGAAGCGGAGGTTGCAGTGAGCCAAGATTGCGCTACTGCACTCCAGCCTGGGTGACAGAGTGAGACTCCATCTGGGGGTGGGGGGGGCGTGGGGAAGCATATGTAAATAAAAGCACTGGATCTTCAATAAAAGCACAGTGATCTTCAAGCTAGGTTCCTTGGAGCCTCCTGGAGGCCTGCAGTGGAATATTCAGAGCTAAGGAGAGTTTTTAACAAGGCTCCGCCCCTTCTCCTCTCTTCAGTGATTTATTTTATGTGGATCCCGATGTCTTTGCTTGGGGAAACAGGATGAGGTAGGGCACCAAAAAGAAGACTCCTGGATGTGTGTGTTTTCTCTATAGCCCCCCATTCATCTAAGTGGGAGCCCGGGAGAGCAGGGTACCTGGTTCTCAAGCGTCACCTACTGTTGTCTTTTTGCCAGGTGAATCACAAGCCTTTGCGAACAGCCTGAACCTTCAGCCCTCACCGATGCCCAGCCTCGTAGCTGCAGTTGCCTGCATAGTCTCTCTGTTGCATGTAACCCACTGGCCTCCCTGAGCGTGTCCATTGACAGTGGGGTCCCACCCTCATCTCTCCTTGCCAAATAGTTTGTGCCTTGCCTTGAATGGGGTTGCTCCCCTTGCCAACCTCACACTGCTATGATTGCCAACTCCAGGGGTCCCATGTCAGCCTTCTGATGATCCCACTTCACGCCACCTCAACTTCCTAATTAAATCAGACTGTTTGAGCCTGTTGTCTAGAATACTTTCCTGACCAAGACTGAGGGATGGGCTGGAGGTTTTCAACTTTACTCACCAAATAAATTGCTGTTATTAAGTACTGATCCTTGGGAGGCTGAGGTGGGAGGATCACTTGAGCTCAGGAGTCTGAGGCTCTAGTGAGCCATGATCACACCACTGCACTCCAGCCTGGGTGACAAAGCAAGATCCTGGCTCTATTAAAAAGAAAATAGGCCAGGCACGGTGGCTCATGCCTGTAATCCCAACACTTTGGGAGGCCGAGGCAGGCAGATCACGAGGTCAAGAGATCGAGACATCTTGGCCAACATAGTGAAACCCCGTCTCTACTAAAATACAAAAATTAGCTGGGTGTGGTGGCGCATGCCTGTAGTCCCAGCTACTTGGGATGCTGAGGCAGTAGAATCTCTTGAAGCCGGGAGGCGGAGGTCGCAGTGAGCTGAGATTGTGCCATTGCACTCCAGCCTGGTGCCTGGCAAAAGAGCAAGACTCTGTCTCAAAAAAAAATAAATAAATGAATGCTAGAGTGCATCTTGCTCCCTTGCCTACAATAGGCTTTCTAGAATGAGAGAAAAGCAAGTTACTTATATACTCTCAAGAGTTTTAATATCCTGCCCCCCGACAACAGTCTATTATAGTCAGAAAATCATGCTAAAATAGAAGGAATGTTGAGAATAGTATTAGTTCCTTGAATTCCTGAAAATATGGCAAAGGGAAATATTAAGTTACTGTTTTCAAGATACTTCTGAGACTTACTTTGTGAACATACAAGCATGAGGTACTAGATGGAACAGATTATTTTAGAATGAGACCATAAGGTAGCATTCCCCACTAGTTACTTTTTTTTTAAAGACAAGGTCTTGGGCTGGGCACAGTGGCTCATGCCTGTCATCCCAGCACTTCGAGAGGCCAAGGCGGGTGGATTACTTGAGGTCAGGAGTTCGAGACCAGCTTACGTGGTGAAACCCCATCTTTACTAAAAATACAAAAAATAGCCAGGCATGGTGGCACCCACCTGTAATCCCTACCTCGGGAGGCTGAGGCAGAAGAATCACTTGAACCCAGGAGGTGGAGGTTAAAGTGAGCCAAGATTGTACCAGTGCATTCCAGCCTGGGCAACAGAGCAAGACTCCATCTCAAGAAAAAAAAAAAAAAAAAAAAGACAAGGTCTTGCTCTGTCACCCAGGCTGGGGTGCAGTCAGGGATCACTGCAGCCTCAACCTTCCAGGCTCAAGCAATCCTTCCACCTAACCCCCCCCCCACCAACAACCCCTACCCCAGTAGCTGGAACTACAGACATGTGCTACCATGCCTTTATCTTTTTTTGGTAGAGATGGTGTATCACTGTTGCCCAGATTGGTGTAGAACTCCTGGGCTCAAGCCATCCTCCTGCCTCAGCCTCCCAAAGTGCTGAGATTACAGGTGGGAGCCACCATGCCAGGCTCCACTAGTTATCTTGGTGTCATAGGTTGACTAAGAAAGCCCACAGGATCACAGTAAATGGCCATGGGTACATATAACCCAAAGGAGTCCTGGGCTGCGCAGCCAAGGCCAATTCAACCATTTCTGGTTCAGTACATCTGGGTGGGACCAAAAAGTTGTATTTATTTCTGCAGGTTCCTAGAGGATGCTGATGCTGGCCTGGGAGCCAGTTACGTATTATTTGTCATCGGTCCAGCTTCCATTTTCCATCCCTGGATCCTGCCTTCCCCAGTTAAGACTGATTGGTGGTTCCCATACACTGGCTCACCTAACTCACTGCCTACAGTCCCAGCTGCTTGGGAGGCTGAGGTGGATCACTTAAGACCAGGTTGAAGCTGGAGTCAACTGTCCGAGACTCCATGAAACTGACTGGCGCTGGGAATGGTTTGGGTACCAGAGATAATGATGTGAGGGTCTATCAAGTAGTCAGTGTTCTTACCAGTACCCCCCTCAGATACCAAATTGGCAGATGCCCAAGTCACTCATAAAATAGCAGTATTTGCATATAACCTGTGTACTTTAAATCATCTGTATATTACCTAAACACGTAATCTAATCTAACTAAAATATTATGTGAAGTTTATACTGTTGTTTTTTAGGGAATGAGACGTCTACACACGTCCAGTACTATTTTCCCAATATCAAGTTGGTTGACTCCATGGATGCAGAACTCACAGATGAACAGGGACTCAGTATTGTGACGTCTCAATTTAAGGAGAGCAGTGCAACTGAACTCAGGCCGCATGCCTCCATCACCATTCCCTAAATAAGCACACATATCGCAACTTTTTTCAATTCCCATTTATTTTTGGCTCTTGGGGCAATGTTATCTTTTCAATATGAAAAAAAGCAGCAAGTTCAACACAAAATAGAAATCTCAAATGTAGGATAGAACAAAATCAAGTGTGTGTGTGTGGCGGGGGGCAACAGCAAAAGGAAGATATGAGATGTTGCAAAAAAAAAAAAAAAAAAAGGAGGAGGGTCCCCCTCTCCTCTGGGCATTGACTCAAACACTGATGTGGCAGTATACACCATTCCACATAGTCAGGGATGTTAATTCCTTTTCGGGGGCAAGAAAAGGTGGGGGTTAGGAGGACATTTCTGGAGGCTTAGGGACAAAGGCTAGTCGTCTCTTTCCCTCTTTGATCCCTTTCTCTGATCAGGGGAAAGGAATTGGAGTGGGGATGTAGAGTTGGAGAGGGAAGGATTCCACTTGGCAGAGTGAGGCAGACCCCTCCAAAAGGTAGAGCTTGGAGGGAGATGGAAAATGAAAATAATACTGCTAACATCTCCCTTGAGGCTGAGATGGGAAATGGACATACCTGGAAATTAATGACTTTTCATACCTTGGATTTCCCTCTCCAAAACTTTTAGAATGGAAAATCCCATCCCCTTCCTTACAGTGACTTCTATCCCACTACCTTCTACTATTTTCTACTTTGCACTTAGGATGGTTGCCATTATCTACATACATTTTCAGCACCTGGTTGGTTCTAAATGGGATCTGGATGAGACCCAGCTTCTTGGAGATTTTTAAAAGGGGAATATTAACTGGACAGATGGAAGGAATGGGCACCAGAAGGAAATACAGGGTCGCCCAGAATGGCAGAAACCTAGGTTTCCCAGAGTGGAAAGAGAGAGGAGACATTCAACAAACAAGTATTTATTGAGCGCCTACTATGTGCCAGGCACTATTCTAGACCCCCCAGAAGAAAACAAAAAAAAAAGATAAGAGGCAGCAAACATAAATTCTGAGGGAGAGGAAAGGGGTAGTTAAGTAAGACAGCTAAGGGAACTGAGAAGCCTGAGGTGATGGGGGCTCTGCCTTAGGCCTCCTCTTCAGCCTCCTCACCGAAATCCTCCTCCTCTTCTGCGGTGGCATCCTGGTACTGCTGATACTCAGAGACGAGGTCATTCATGTTGCTCTCAGCCTCGGTGAACTCCATCTCGTCCATGCCCTCGCCTGTGTACCAATGGAGGAAGGCCTTCCGGCGGAACATGGCAGTGAACTGCTCTGAGATGCGCTTGAAGAGCTCCTGGATGGCCGTGCTGTTGCCGATGAAGGTGACTGCCATCTTGAGGCCACGAGGTGGGATGTCACAGACAGCTGTCTTGACGTTGTTGGGGATCCATTCCACAAAGTAGCTGCTGTTCTTGTTCTGCACGTTAAGCATCTGCTCATCGACCTCCTTCATGGACATCCGACCACGGAAGACAGCAGCCACGGTGAGGTATCGGCCGTGGCGGGGGTCACAGGCAGCCATCATGTTCTTGGCATCGAAGACCTGCTGGGTGAGTTCGGGCACCGTGAGAGCTCGATACTGCTGGCTTCCACGGCTGGTGAGAGGGGCAAAGCCAGGCATAAAGAAATGGAGACGTGGGAAGGGGACCATGTTAACTGCTAACTTGCGGAGGTCAGCATTGAGCTGGCCAGGGAAGCGGAGGCAGGTGGTGACACCGCTCATGGTGGCTGAGACGAGGTGGTTCAGATCCCCGTAGGTTGGTGTGGTCAGCTTCAGAGTGCGGAAGCAGATGTCATAGAGGGCCTCGTTGTCAATGCAATAGGTCTCATCAGTGTTCTCTACCAACTGATGGACGGAGAGGGTGGCATTGTAGGGCTCGACCACGGTGTCAGACACTTTGGGTGAAGGCACCACACTGAAGGTGTTCATGATGCGATCAGGGTACTCTTCTCGGATCTTGCTGATAAGGAGAGTGCCCATTCCAGAGCCTGTGCCCCCGCCCAGTGAGTGGGTCAGCTGAAAGCCCTGCAGGCAGTCACAGCTCTCGGCCTCCTTGCGGACCACATCCAGGACAGAATCAACCAGCTCCGCCCCTTCTGTGTAGTGGCCTTTGGCCCAGTTGTTGCCTGCCCCAGACTGACCTGCAGTGCAGTGAGGAGAAAAGCTCAATTAACAGGGTATGGAAGTTACATGTTTCTGTCTTTCAGCTTTTGAAATAATTCCCTTGGATGTATCTTCTTTCTCCTTCACTGTGATGTATTCTCCCCCTACTGCCCCATTATTTACCAGCAATAGCAATCACTACCTCTATCCTCCATTGCATTCCAGAACACAGTTCTGAACTAGCACTCTAGTACAACAATCATCTCCTAACTTTTGCTCTTTGGACCGAAATAAGTTGAACACAATGGTGTATCATCTGCTAATACCTGTATAACTCACCAAAAACAAAGTTGTCTGGTCTAAAGATCTGGCCAAAAGGACCTGAGCGAACAGAGTCCATGGTCCCAGGTTCTAGATCCACCAGGATGGCACGAGGAACATATTTGCCACCTACAGAGAATAAAGTAAAAGCTGTGAAATCTGGCAGAGAAGGTTTATAAATATACTGAGGCTGGGAGACAGCAGGGACCCGAGACCTGTCATTCCAGGTCCTGCCACCAGGTGGCAGCAGACGTCTGGCCGTGACAGTGGCTCACCCAAGGGAAAGGATGACAGATTCACCCAAAGGGTAAGGCGTGCCCAAGAATGGAAAGAGACCCCAGAGAAGTGGGAGTCAGGGAAGGGAACCTGAGCTGCCCGGGCTCCTGCCCTCACCTGTGGCTTCATTGTAGTACACAGAGATGCGGTCCAGCTGCAGGTCGCTGTCCCCGTGGTAGGTGCCAGTGGGGTCGATGCCATGTTCATCACTGATCACCTCCCAGAACTGCCGGGCGAGAGCAAAAAGTACAACAGCTCAAGTCCCAGCCAACTATGTCGCAAGTACCATTTTATTTCATCTTTTATTATTTTTTTGAGACGGAGTATTGCTCTGTCGCACAGGCTGGAGCGCAGTGGCAAGATCTTGGCTCACTGCAACCTCCGCCTCCGGGGTTCAAGCGATTCTGCTGCCTCAGCCTCCCAAGTAGCTAAGACCACAGGCGCAGGCCACCACGCCCAGCTAATTGTTAGTTTTAGCAGAGAGAGGGTTTCATCACGTTGGCCAGGATTGTCTCCATCTCTTGACCTCGTGATCCTCCCGCCTCGGCCTCAAAGTGCTGAGATTACAGGCGTGAGCCACCGCACCCGGCCTCTTTTTATAATCTTTAAGGCAGGGTCTTCCTGTTGCCCAGCCTGCAGTGCAGTGGCGCAATCACGGCTCGAACACTGCCTTGAACTGCCAAACTCAACCGATCCTCCCACCTCAGCCTCTCGAGTAGCTAGGACCCCAGACGCGCGCCACCACGCACAGCGAATTTTTTGGTTTTTTTTTTTTTTGTAGAGACGGGGTGGGGGGTCCTCGCTTTGTTGCCCAGGATCCGCCCGCCTCGGCCCCATACCTCCTATTTTAATTCCACACGCGCTCAGGCCGTTGTTCTAGGGCCTGGCATCCCGTGTGCCTGCCACACCCTTCCCCTAGACACTCGCTCCGCGGGAAAGCCACAGCTTTCCCTGATTGGGGTGAGATATGTGCAGCGAGTCCTAAGCACTCGGGTGGGCGGAAGGAGGTCGACCACACTAGGACAAGCGCCGCTCTCCTTCCCCAGAGCGGGGCACCGCCCCACCGCGCCGCGCACAAAAGGCCTGGGGGTCCGAGAAAGAGCGGCTGCCGCAGTCGACCACCCCCCGCCCTCCACGTGACTGCGGCGCACGCGCAGGTCGAGCCGCTGACAAAAGGCTTCGCGCGTGGGCGGGGCCAGGAGCGAGAATTCCGCGCGAGGGGCGGGGCTCAAGGTAGCGCGCCCCCGCCGGCGGGCAGGACCGCATTGTCCCCGCGCGCGCCTCGGCCCCGCCCCGCAGGGCCCCGCCCTTCTGCTACTACGTAGCAGCCGCACTTCCTCCCGCCCCTCCCCCGCTACACTGTAACCGCGCGCAAAAAAAAAAAAATCCCCTTCGCCTCGAATTTTATTCCTTCGCTATATTTTTCTCCCTTGATTTAAAGCATTCTTTCTCTCCCCTTAAGTCCTTAGGGACTTGTTAAAAAAAATCACACACCCCGTTTTCTCTCCATATCCCTTCACGCCCTAAAAAGGTCTGTTAGGGGCCATGAAAGCAAGTAAAATTAATCCCGTTCTTATTCTCCTTCTACCCAGGAACAACTACAGGATCCGCTCTCCGGGGTTGCGGGCGCGCTGGGATCCCTGGTCTTTTGTGAAGAGTAGCGCGCAGCGCAGCCCACCCTGGCGCGTCGCCCCCCCACCCTTGCACTGGAGCTCTCCGCAGCCGCCCGACTGCCTGGCCCCTACCCGCTCGGGTTTGGCCCCACGAACCCCGCAGGGGGGTTGGGCGGGATGCACAGGGGCAAAACCTCGCCCCGCTTTGTCTCCGACCATTTCCGCATCTCTCTCCCTGCCCGGTTCTCGGACCGTTAGAAACCCTTCTAAGTAAAAAATCTCACAGATCCTCAGTCTTCCCGCCCCCGAAACCCGAAGACTCCTTTTGCTAGTTTCTCCAAAATGTGTCTGCCAAGAAAAATGATTCCCAGCTTTCCAAAAGCGAATGCTAGCTACAATTGTTATGTATATAAATGTAACAAAGTTGGGAGGGGCAAGGCTTGATTAAGGATGAAGGGTGCAAATGCCCCACAACCATTTTTTCATAACTTACCTGGATTTTTCCTTCTAAAAAGAAATGAGAGGTGTAAAATTCTTACCTTGGCACCGATCTGGTTGCCACACTGACCGGCCTGGATGTGCACGATTTCCCTCATGGTTAAAATTTAATTTTTTTGCTCGCCTCAAGGTATGTACGGGGCAAAAAAAAATATGTAATTTTTTTTCTCTGCTAGTCGCAGGCTAGAAGGCTGGAATGCGCCCCAGAGGCTGGAGCAGCGAGATGCGAACGCCTCGGCAGTAAGGTTCTGAGAGGGAGAAAGGAGAGGGGAGGGCGCGGAGGGAAGGCAGGCTGGGCGGGGCGCGCGTGCGCCGGGGCTGGGAGGCGGGAGAATCGGCCCCGCGCGCGGTCGGGAGACAAAGCCTCATTGAGCCTGGCCCTGATTAGTCGATGTCTGTCATGTACCGGGCGTCCATTGGCCTCTGAGCCACTGGACGACTGCAGTCCTCTCTGGGAGTTGTAGTCCCCTATTGTTGTCCACGCTGCAAAAATGAAGTGACGAATGGGTGGGTACCGGTTTGGTTTTTGTGCGGTTTTTGTTTGGTAAATGAAAAACGACCTTGCGCAAGGTTCCTTTCCTCTGTGCCTGAGGTTTTTGTACAAAAAGTGATCAATTCTCGGGGATACAGCAGTTGAGAAGTCTGAGGTTCCAGAAGTTGGGTGGTGGGGTAGGCACGCCCTGAAAGCTCCCGGCTGCAGTACCTCTGGGGAAGACAGGATTGCTCAGCTCAGCGAAAACTGGGAGAAGTGTGGCACCGAGGTAGTCTGTTACCTCTGGCACTTGGTGACCCAAGGCATGAACTTCAGTAAGCCTCTGCTCCCTCAAACACTTCAAGGAGGGAATTGCCCTCTTGCTATTTCCTTGGGAATTTTCGAGTCATTGTTTTGAAAGAGAAACAAAATTGCAGCAAGCGCTTTTCAAGATAGAGATGTCTGGAGAATATGTTCAAAGAATAAAATGAATGCTTTAGAGAAACTGACGTCGGAGATTTCTGAAGCCAGATGCCTCCATCAACGTAGGAGATCTGGACCTTAGGGCAGAATTTGAAGACACCTTGGTCTTCTTGTCAAATAGGGAACTATGGAATGAGATGCCTGATAGATTTTCAGTTTTGTTCAGCCTACCTCTCTAGACACGTTGATGAAGTCAGTGGTTTTTCAGTTCGCTAATTTCACTGACCAGGTGGCCGCCATTGCAACTCTGCAAGAGATCCAGTATTGAAAAAGTAGAGGTAATGGCTGAGGGGAAATTGTATGGGCCCAAGACAGATTCCATCTGCTTCTTCCCAGAGATACATTCACTTATTTGATAGATACTATGTATCCACCAAATTAGGAACTAGGGATACAAAATGATTTAAGAATTAGCTCCCTGTCCTCCAGGATGTTGCAGTCTGGTGAGAAGCATACAGTCAATAAAATGTAAGCACTCAGAAATGTGATATCAACTCAACGTCATTGTTAATTCACATTCGATCACACACAGATCAATGTATTTCTAAGTTGCTTTCTAAATAAGGGAACATCAACTTGTGTAAGCCCCTCTCTACCCACTTAAAATATAACTTATGTTTTAGGGGAATAACAGTTATTTTGTGGAAGTAGAAATCACCCAAAATACAGAATTCGATAATCTGTTTCAATTTATCTCTGTAGGAACCTAGGGAAGTCCTTTAACTTTGCAGGGATTCAACTCCTCGTTTGTAAAATCTACTTATTTGACCTTTGTGGAAAGAATTGAGATAACGAACCGAAAGGACTTTCTGAATTATACAAATGTTATAGTTACCATTTTCTTAATGTCTTATTGTGAGATAACAAAATAGGCCGGGTGCCGTGGCTCACGCCTGTAATCCCAGCACTTTGGGAGGCCAAGGAGGGCGATCACCTGAGGTCAGGAGTTCGAGACCAGCCTAACCAATATGGAGAAACCCCGTCTCTACTAAAATTACCCGGGCGTGGTGGCGCATGCCTGTAATCTCAGCTACTCGGGAGGCTGAGGCAGGAAAATCGCTTGAACCCGGGAGGCGGAGGTTGCGGTGAGCGGAGATCGCGCCACTGCATTCCAGCCTGGGCAACAAGAGCGAAACAACGTCTCAGTGATTTTATCATCCTTCCCTCGCCCCTCGAAAGGTGAGGACAGCCTTTTAGACAGCAAACCAGTTTTCTTTGTTCGCCTACAGATCTTAACTTTAGGATATTGGATTTAAGAAAATGATCTCAAAATGTCCGTCAGAGATGAATTCCCAGGAAGAAATGACATGACGTCTACTACAAACCAAATCAAAAGGAAATGAAATTCCATTGCAACAAGGAGTGAAATGCCACGCCTACGGGCTGTTCTCCAAGCTGCAGCCTCCAGCCACGACTGCAACCCGCAACCCACTTTCATTTCTCATGAGTCAGCGGTCACCATGTCTGGGAGGACCAAGGAAGGGCGCTCTGGCCGTGCCAGACACATAGGACGTCTATGGCACAGCCCCTCTATCCGCTGCCGGCAGCTGGCGCCAGACTTTCTGGTCGCGGTTTGGAAATCTGCGCGGGAAGTGGGTGGTAGGCGGGCAAGCGCGAGTGGGTTGTCCCTTGGAGCTGCCCAATCGAGGTGCACTACTCTGTGGGCGCACAGCGGCCTTCAATTAGCGTCTCACCTAACTGATTTCAGTATCCTGGGAGACCCCTCCCCTTTGAGCCGTGAGGGGGCGGGGCTCTGGGTGTGCCTCCGCTCGGCTGGCTGCAGCCTTCAGCAGGACTGTGAAAGACAGCGGCAGCAGCCAATCAGCGAGTCGTCTCTTTTTCGCCGCACGCACTCGCTCCCCCCGGGTCGCGACCGTTACTGGTGGCGCGCGCGGGGACTCAAAATAGGTGAGTTCTAGGGGCCTCGCCCACGGCTCCCCGGGAGCCATCTTGGCTTTCCCGGAAAGCGGAAGGGGCATGCCTTGGGTGCGACTGGGCGGAGGTGACTTGGAAGTTCGCTTTTCGGACTGTAACACTTATCTTACCTGACGCCCCGCCCCGAGTTTAGGTATGAAGACACACGGAGACGTTGAGCCACCAGGGAACCCACCGAGGTGGGGACCAAAGATGGTGGCTAATTGAATTGGAGCCAAGCGTGGTGGCCGCCCGCTGAGTTGGCCTGTCATAAGGACGGAGTTGACCGCAACCTCCGCCTCCCGGTTTCTCCGTGGGGCGTCCTACTTTCCCTACCTGTCAACAGTTTCCCTCTAGAGTGGCATCTTTTCAGGTGAATTCTATTTATGCTATTTTGTTTCCATCTCCTCTCATTTGTTCCTTCATCAGTAGGCTCAGTGATGAGCCTTCCCGAGGGCAGGGTTGATTGTATGTTTGGTTCACAGATGTATCCTGAATACTTAAAACAGCACTAGGTACACCATAACCATTGAATGAATGTGATGAACCCTAGGGGAAAGGCACAGTTTCCCTAATCCAGTCCTGGAGCCTGGTGTGAAGGCAAAAATGGAAAGTAATGGTTCCAATGTAGTGAGAGTTCTTAGGGTAACCACAAGTCCATTGACCACTGTGGAACAGTGAGGATACACCAGGAACACCAGAAAGCAGGGAAGACGCCAAGGAAGGCTTTGATTTGAAAGTGACATTTGAGGCTGGGCGCCGTGGCTCACACCTGTAATCCAGCACTTTGGGAGGCCGAGGTGGGTGGATCACCTGAGGTCAGGAGTTCAAGACCATCCTGGCCAGCATGGTGAAACAAAGTCTCTACTAAAAATACAAAAATTAGCCGGCGTGGTAGCAGAAACCTGTAATCCCAGCTGCTCTGGAGGCTGAGTCAGGAGAAGTGCTTGAACCCAAGAGGTGGAGGCTGCAGTGAGCCAAGATAGCGCCGTTGCACTCCAGCCTGGGTGACAGAGCGAGATTCCATCTCAAAAAAAAAAAAAAGAAAGAAAGAAAGAAAATGACATTTGAAGTAAATCTTAAAGGATAGGTAGAAGTCGGACCAGAAAACTAGGTGGGAAAAGGCCAAGGAATGAAGATGTAAGGGACAAGAAGATGTGGGGGACAAGAACAGTGTGCTTGGAGATTGGGGAAAAAGTTTGTGGCTTTTGGGGGTGATGGAGCAGGCATTACAAGATGTAAAGTTCAGATCATGTAAGGTCTTGCTAGGAGTTTAGGTTTTATTCTGTGGGCATGAAAAGCCATCAGAAGATATTAGAGGAGAGACATTATTTGGGTGATTTGGGGCAAGTCTTAACCTTATATATGCTTATTTATATACGTTTCAAGGAGATCTGAAAGTCTGAACCCAGCTGTGTTGCAGTTTCTTTATCTGAAGAAATGGAAGATAATAATAATACCTACTTTGTGAGGTTCTTATGAAGATTAAATGAGTCAGAGTCAATATAAAATAATTAGAACAGTGCTTGACCCATAGGAACCCTCTATATATTTCATCTTTTGTTATTTTTTGCAATTGCGTCTGATCATACTGAGGTGGTCTGGTAAAATATAAAAAGCATGGGCTAAAAAAGAAAGAAAAACGGTGGGGCACGGTTGCTCATGCCTGTAATCCCAGCACTTTGGGAGGCCAGGGTGGGCAGATCACCTGAGGTCAAGAGTTCAAGACCACCCTGGCTAATATGGCAAAACCCCAACTCTTCTAAAAATAAAAAAAATTAGCCAGGCATGGCGGCTGATGCCTGTAGTCCCAACTACTTGGGAGGCTGAGGCAGGAGAATGGCTTGAAGCCGGGAGGTGGAGGTTGCAGTAAACAGAGATCCTGCCATTGCATTCCAGCCTGGGTGACAGAGCGAGACTCCGTATCAAAAAAAAAAAAGAAAGAAAAACAAAACAAAAAGAAAAAGCATGAGCTTTGCAGCCAGAAGCACATTTATTTCTGTTCACTTAACCTGCTGGGATATCATGAGCAAACTATTGAATATATTTTTAGCATTCATTTCCTAAGTGCCTGTCTCATATATCTGCTATGCCTGACCATAAGACAATGCCCAACACATGCAAACAGAATAGCATTTTTCAAATTGTGAGTTGCAACCCAGGAGTGGATAGTGAAATCAATTTAGTAGGTTCCAAATAAGCATTTAAAAAATATAGAACAGAAAAAAAAAAAGGAAAAGTATCAGTGTATTGTATATAGTAAGGCTAAACATTGTTTCTCAAAACTTGTTTCTATAAACAAGCAGATGTTTGCACCTATTTGTGTGCTCGAGACCTTACAATATTTCTTACTCTGTGTCATGGTCAAAATATGTTTTAAGGGCCAGGCCCAGTGGCTCATGCCTGTAATCCCAACACTTTGGGAGACCGAGGCAGGTAGGTCACTTGAGGTCAGGAATTCGAGATGAAACCTGGCCAACATGGTAAAAACCCATCTCTACTGAAAATACAAAAATTAGCCAGGCATGGTAGCAGGTGCCTGTAATTCCAGCTACTCGGGAGGCTGAGGTGAGAGAATCGCTTGAACCTGGGAGGTGGAGGTTGCGGTGAGCCAGAGATTTCACCACTGCACTCCAGCCTGGGCAACAAAATGAGACTCAATCTCAAAAAAAAAAAAAAATGTTTTAAGTGCTTCAGAAGGTTAACGACAGAAAGATTGGTGGAAAGAGAAGCATCAACCTTCATAATGATCCAGTTTACTCCCCAGTTTTCAGTCTAATAACTGATGCTGTTTGTGTGAACCAATGATGAGGATAATTGATAATGTGCATCCTTCCCAGATCATGGAGGACACCCAGGCTATTGACTGGGACATTGAAGAAGAGGAGGAGACAGAGAAATCCAGTGAATCCTTGGGGTGTAACTTGGAGCCAGTAGGGCGGCTACATATCTTTAGTGGTGCCCATGGACCAGAAAAAGGTCAGAGGGTATTAGATGCTGAAGTATTGGTACAGGTCTTTTATTTTTGGGGGAAGGTATTTGGAGGGTTGCAAGAAGCTTATATGTGTTTCAAAGATATGTGAATTTTTTTTTTTAATGAATGGAAGAGATGGGGCAATTGACTTGATTGTTCCAGGCTACTGCTCTGGACTCACTGGAAATGACTTTACTCTGGTAAGAAAAGATTAAGAGATTGAAATGAAGCTGGTGCCGTGTAATTACACATGTAATTCCAGTGCTTTGAGAGGCCAAGGTGGAAGGATCACTTGAGACTAGGACTTAGAGACCAACCTTGGTAGCATAGCAAGACCCTGTCTCTACAAAAAATTTATAAATTAGCTAGGTGTGATGGTTTGCATCTGTAGTCCCACCTACTTGGGAGGCTGAGGCAGGATGGTCTCTTGAACCCAAGAGTTCAAGATTACACTGATCTATGATCATGCCACTGTACTCTAGCCTGGGTGACAGAATGAGACCCTGTCTCAAAAAAAAGATTCAAATAAAATCCAATTGTGTTCTCTGGAGATGGATGGTAGTGATGATTGCACAACAGTGTAAATGCACTTAATGCCACTGAACTGTACACTTAAAATTATTAAGAAGATAAATTTTGTGTTCATGTGTATTTTATAACAGTTAAAAAAAACCCGACTGTGCATGGATGGGGTATTGCATATACTCTTTCAATGCCTAGATGTCCTAGGGCCGTTTATTTTTCTAATGCATGTGGAGGTCTTGAGTGAATAGTAGGGTACCTAATAGACACCTTTCCTAATGACAGGCCAGGACTCTGACCTTGGAACTTATCTACCTCTCTAATTCTTAGATTTCCCACTACACCTTGGGAAGAATGTGATAGGCCGAATGCCTGGCTGCTCTGTGGCCCTGCCCTTTCCATCTATCTCCAAACAACATGCAGAGATTGAAATCTCAGCCTGGGACAAGGCACCTATCCTCCGAGACTGTGGGAGCCTTAATGGTACTCAAATCCTGAGGCCTCCTAAGGTTTTGAGCCCTGGGGTGAGTCACCGTCTGAGGGACCAGGAATTGATTCTCTTTGCTGACTTGCCCTGCCAGTACTGTCGCCTGGATGTCCCTCTGCCCTTTGTCTCCCGGGGCCCTCTGACTGTAGAAGAGACACCCAGGGTACAGGGAGGAACTCAAGCCCAGAGGCTTCTGTTGGCTGAGGACTCAGAGGAGGAAGTAGGTAAGTTTTGTGTATTGGCGGGGTGAATGAGGAGACAGGGATAATGAGTGTACAGTTGTCAACTTGTTCCTTTCTGTTCTTGACAGATTCTCTTTCTGAAAGGTATATGGTAAAAAAATCAAGGACCACATCTTCCTCCATGGGAATGATAGTTCCAGAGAGGTGAGTGCCAAAGAGTCAGATACCTGAGTCTTCAAAACAAGGAAGAACCAGGGGCTGGAGGATCAGTCTCTAAGAGAGATTTTTATCATGGAATTGGGGCTGGGAAACCATATGTATTCATTCACTCGGCTATTTTTTTTTTTTTTTTTTTTGAGATGGAGTTTCACTCTTGTTACCTAGGCTGGAGTGCAATGGCGCGATCTCGGCTCACCACAACCTCCGCCTCCTGGGTTTAAGCAATTCTCCTGCCTCAGCCTCCCGAGTAGCTGGGACTACAGGCACGCGCCACCATGCCCAGCTAATTTTTGTATTTTTAGTAGAGACAGGGTTTCACCATGTTGACCAGGATGATCTCAATCTCTTGACCTCGTGATCCACCCACCTCGGCCTCCCAAAGTGCTGGGATTACAGGCGTGAGCCACTGTGCCCGGCCCCACTCAGCTGAATTTTTATGGAGCATGGAGCACCTCTGATGTGCCAAGTGGAAAACAAATTGCTGGAAACACAAGAAGAAATACTCTTGTGTTTGCCCTCAAGGAGCTTATAGCTGAGTTGGGGTATCCCTTCCAGGGAAATAAATTCAATAGACTCTCTTTTCTTCCCTTCACAGTGATGAAGAGGGGAACTCCCCTGTCCTGGGTGGCCCTGGGCCGCCTTTTGCCTTCAATTTGAACAATGACACAGGTGCAGAAGATCAGCAACCAGCTACAGAGGAGGCCTTCTCAGCTGCCAGAAAAAGTGCTGCTATAGAGCCAAAGCAGTCTGAAGCTGAAGTCACAACTGAAATCCAGCTTGAAAAGAATCAGCCTTCGGTGAAGGAGAGGGACGATGACACAAAAGTCAAGAGGGGTGCAGGGAATGGGGTTGTTCCAGCTGGGGTGATGCTGGAGAGGAGCCAACCTCCTGCAGAGGACAGTGACACAGATGTGGATGATGACAGCAGGCCTCCTGGAAGGCCAGCTGAGGTCCATTTAGAAAGGGTTCAGCCTCTTGGCTTCATCGACAGTGACACTGATGTAGAAGAAGATGGGATCCCAGCAACTCCAGCTGTAGTTCCTATGAAGAAGAGGAAGATCTTCCATGGAGTTGGTATAAGGGGTCCTGGAGCACCAGGGCTGGCCCATCTGCAAGACAGTCAGGCTAGTAGTGATACAGATATGGAGGAGGGCAAGGCCCCACAGGCTGTCCCTCTGGAGAAAAGTCAAGCTTCCATGGTGATCAACAGCGATACAGATGATGAGGAAGAAGTCTCAGCAGCACTGACTTTAGCACGTCTGAAAGAGAGTCAGCCTGCTATATGGAACAGAGATGCAGAAGAGGACATGGCCCAACCTGTGGTCCTTCTGCAGCAAAGCCAAACCACCACTGGGAGAGACAGTGACACAGATGTGGAGGAGGAAGAGCTCGCAGTGGAAAATAGAGAAGCTGTCCCCAAGGGTCACACAAAGATTAGAGCCCTTGTTAGAGCACATTCAGAAAAAAACCAACCTTCTTTTAGGAACAGTGATGAGAGTGTGGCAGCAGATAAGAGTTCACCTGGGATCCACCTGGAGAGAAGCCAAGCCTCCACCACAGTGGACATCAACACACAAGTGGAGGAGTCAGCCATGGTGTCTATGCAGGGGACAAATCAAACAGATGTGGAAGCAGGTGGGGGACCAGAAAAGCTGCTTGTGGTATCTCTAGAGGAAGCCTGGCCTCCACATGGGGACTGTGAAACAGATGCAGAGGAGGGCACCTCCTTGGCAGCCTCAGCAGTTGCAGATGTAAGAGCGAACCAGCTTCCAGCAGAAGGGGATGCTGGGGCAGAGTGGGCTACAGCTGTTCTTAAGCAGGAGAGAGCTCTTGAGGTGGGGGCCCAAGGTGAATCACCTGTGGTACAAGTGGAGCAGGACCTCCCTATCTCAAGAGAGAACCTCACAGATCTGGTGGTGGATACAGACACTCCAGGGGAATCCACCCAGCGACAGGGAGAGGGAGCCCAGGTCCCCACAGGAAGGGAGAGAGTACCACATGTGGGTGGAACCAAGGACTCTGAAGACAACTGTCATAGTGAGTACTGCCCTTTCTTCCTTCCTTGACCTCTGAAATAAACCAGGGTTCTAAGAGCTGGGATTGGGGAGAGAATGGTAGAGATCAATTAAGGAGTTTAGTGTCAAGTATGATTTCTTTTTAAATTATCTATCTTATATTCCTCCCTACCAGATTCTGAAGATCTGGACCTACAAGCTACCCAATGCTTTCTGGAGAGAGAGAATCAGAGCCTAGAAGGTGAGGACTTTGGTGTTATTTGTTTGAATCCTAGTACCAGTGGGAGCTGGGAGATTAGACTGATGGTCCTTGAAAGTTGAAGCCTCGGCCGGGCGCGGTGGCTCACGCCTGTAATCCCAGCACTTTGGGAGGCTGAGGTGGGTGGATCACGAGGTCAAGAGATCGAGACCATCCTGACCAACATGGTGAAACCCCTTCTCTGTTGAAAAAAAAAAGAAAGATGAAGGCTAGTGTGGGTAGGGTAGGAGACCAGGAATGGGACCCTGCAGTACTATGGAGGAGATGTCCTTAGGCCATCTTTTCTTGTACAGCAGTCCAGAGTATGGAGGATGAACCTACCCAGACCTTCATGTTGACTCCACCCCAAGACCCTGGCCCTTCCCATTGCAGCTTCCAGACACCAGGTACAATAAACTCTTCCCTCTTCTGTGCCCCCAATTTTGCATTCTTTCTTTTTTTTCCCCTTCTGTTGCCCAGGCTGGAGTGCAATGGAACAATCTTGGCTCACTGCAACCTCTGCCTCTTAGGTTCAAGGGCTTCTCTTCCTTCAGCTTCCTGAGTAGCTGGGATTACAGGCGTGCACCACCATGCCTGGCTAATTTTTGTATTTTTAGTACAGATGGGGTTTCACTATGTTGGCTAACCTGGTCTCAAACTCCTGACCTCAAGTGATCTGCCTGCCTCGGCCTCCCAAAGTGCTGGGATTACAGGCGTGAACCACTGTACCGGCCTGCATTCTTTCTTGATTTGCCTTCCTACATGTTTCTTTCATACTCTTGGATTACAATCAGCTGTCTGTATATGCGAGTTCGCATCTGTGAGTTCAACCAACTGCAGATTGAAAATATTTAGGGACTAGCCTTGGCAACAGAGAGAGACCGGATCGCCACAAAAATGAAAAAATTAGCCCAGCATAGTAGTGAGCACCTGTAGTCCCAGCTATGTGGGAGGCCAGGGTGGGAGGATCATTTGAGCCTGGCCTGGGTTTCCCTCAACCCCTACCCCCAATATCTCTTAAAAACACACACACACACACACACACACACTGTTGCAACACAATTCACAATAGGCAAGATATGAAATCAGACTAAATGTCCATCAGCAGATGAATGGATAAAGAAAATGTAGGCCAGGCACAGTGGCTCATGCCTGTAATCCCAGCACTTTGAGATGCCAACATGGATGGATCACCTGAGGTCAGAAGTTCGAGACCAGCCTGGCCAACATAGTGAAACTCTGTCTCTACTGAAAATACAAAAATTAGCTGGGCATGGTGGCAGGTTCCTGTAGTCCCAGCTACTCAGAAAGCTAAGGCAGGAAAATCATTTGAACCCTGGAGTCAGAGGTTGCAGTGAGCGAAGATCATGCCATTGCAGTCCAGTGTGGGCAACAGCATGAGACTTCATCTCAAAACAAAAAGAAAATGTATGTATAGGCTCGGTGCGATGGCTCAAAATACGAAAATTAGCTGGGCATGGTGGTGTGCACCTGCCTTGTGCATCTGAGATAGGAGGCTCCAGGAATCCTCCTATCTCAGCCTCCTAAGTAGCTGGCACTACACAGGAGGCTGAGGTAGGAGGATTCCTGGAGCCCAGAGGCAGAGATTCCAGTGAGCTGAGATCACACCACTGCCCTCCAACCTGGGCGACAGAGTGAGACTCAATCTCAAAAAAAAAGAAAATATGTATACATACACAATAGAACAGTGTTCGGCCACAAAAGAGAATGAAATCCTGTCATCTGCAGCAACGTGGAGGAGCCCTGAGGACATTATGTTAAGTGAAATAAGTCAGCACGGAAAGGCAAATATAGCATGTTCATTCATATGTGGGAGCTAAAAACATGGATTTCATGGAAGTAGAGAGTAGAATGGTGGTTACTAAAGGCTGAGAACGTAAGAGGGATAGGACACATAAAAAGGTTGGTTAATGGATACAAAAATACAGTCAGGGCCGGGCACGGTGGCTCACACCTGTAGTCTCAGTACTTTGGAAGGCTGAAGCAGGTGGATCATGAGGTCAGGAGTTCAAGACCAGCCTGGCCAACATGGTGAAACCCCATCTCTACTAAAATACAAAAATTAGCCACCTGTAATCCCAGCTACTTAGGAGGCTGAGGCAGGAGAACTGCTCAAACCCAGGAGGTGGAGGTTGCAGTGAGCCAAGACCATACCACTGCACTCCAGTCTAGAAGACAGAGTGAGACTCCATCTCAAAAAAAAAAATACAGTCAGATTGAATGAATAAGTTCTAGTTCCACAGTAGGGTTACTATAGTTAATAATTTATTGTATATTTAAAAATAGCTGGAAGAGATTTGGTATGTTTCTAATACGAAGAAATGATAAATGTTTGAGATAGCGGATATCCCAATTGTCTTGGTTTTATCATGGTACGTTATATGCACAGGTCAAAATAGCACAGGTACCCCATAAAAATGTACAATTATAGGGCTGGACGCAGTGGCTCACGCCTTTAATCCCAGGGGAGCCTGAGGCAGGTGGATCACAAGTTCAGGAGTTTGAGACCAGCCTGGCCAACATGGTGAAACCCCATCTCCACTAAAAATACAAAAAATTAGCCGGGCATAGTGGCAGCTAATTATAGGAAGTACTACTTCCTGTAATTCCAGCTACTCAGGAGGCTGAGGCAAGAGAATTGCTTGAACCTGGGAGGCAGAGGTTGCAGTGAGCTTGAGATCACACCACTGCACTCCAGCCTGGGTGACAGTGTGAGACTCTGTCCCAAAAAAAAACAACAAAAAACGATTATTATGTGTCAATGAAAAGAAAATGTGGTATGTATACACAGTGGAATACTATTCAACCTTTAAAAAGAAGGGAATTCCGGCCGAGTGCAGTGGCTCACGCCTGTAATCCCAACACTTTGGAAGGCCGAGGCGGGCAGATCATGTGGTCAAGAGATCGAGACCATCCTGGCCAACATGGTGAAACCCCGTTTCTACTAAAAGTACAAAAAATTAGCCGGGCGTGGTGGTGCGTGCCTGTTGTCCCAGCTACTCGGGAGGCTGAGGCAGGAGAACTGCTTGAAACCGGAAAACAGAAGTTGCAGTGAGCTGAGATTGCGCCACTGCACTCCAGCCTGGTGATAGAGCAAGACTCTGTCTCAAAAAAAGAAGGGAATTCCAACTGAGCATCATGGCTCACGCCTGTAATCCCAGCACTTTGAGAGGCCAAGGTGAGTGGATCACTTGAGTCCAGGAATTCAAGACCAAACCTCATCTCTATAACAAATACAAAAAATTAGCCGGGCACAGTGGCACATGCTATAGTCCCAGCTACTGTGGAGGCTAAGGCGAGAGGATCTCCTGAGCCCAGCAGTTGGAAGTTGCAGTGAGCCAAGATCACACCACTGCACTCCAGCCTGGGTGACAGAGTGAGACTCTGTCTCAAAAAAAAGAAAGAGATTACTCAGGGAACTCTCATATTAGGCTATGATATTTCTCTTTTTTCGTTTCTTTTTTTTTTTTTTTTTGAGACAAGGTCTCTCTGTCACTCAGGCTGGAGTGCAGTGGTATGATCACAGCTCACTACAGTCTTGACCTCCAAGGTTCAAGTGGTCCTCCTACCTCCCAGGTAGCTGAGACTACAGGACTACAGGTACCTGCCACCACACCTGGCTAATGTTTTTGTTATTTTTTGTAGAAATAGGGTTTTGCCATGTTGTCCAGGCTAGTCTTGAAATCATGGCCTCAAGCAGTCCTCACGTCTTTGTCTCCCAAAGTGCTGGGATTACAGGTCTAATAGCATACCCACCCAAAGCTATGACCTTTTTGAGAGAAATGGCCAGGGGCAGTGGCTCACACCTGTAATCCCAGCACTTTGGGAGGCCGAGGCAGGCGGATCACGAGGTCAGGAGATCGAGACCATCCTGGCTAACACAGTGAAACCGTGTCTCTACTGAAAATACAAAAAACTAGTCGGGCATGGTGGCATGCACCTGTACTCCCAGCTACTTGGGAGGCTGAGGCAGGAGAGTTGCTTGAACCTGGGTGGCAGAGGTTACAGTGAGCTGAGATTGCGCCACTGCACTCCAGCCTGGGCAAGAGAGTGAGACCCCATCTCAAAAAATAATAATAATAAGTTATAACTACCACCCTTATTCCCAGCTTTGCTTTAATAACCTGTTTAGATTTATTATTCATGAGTTTATCTTAATCCTTTCTCAATGTATTTATTATTTCAACCTGTACCTCTCTTTCCCTCCTCCTCTCCTTCTCCTTCTTCTCTCTCTCTTTTTCTCTCTCTCTTTACTTCCAGGTAGCCTAGATGAACCATGGGAGGTCCTGGCTACACAGCCATTCTGTCTGAGAGAGTCCAAGGACTCTGAGACCCAGCCTTTTGACACCCACCTTGAGGCCTGTGGATCTTGCCTGTCTCCACCTAGGGCAATACCAGGAGATGAACATCCGGAGACCCCAGTCCACACAGAGCCAGTGGGGATTCAAGGCAGAGAGATGCAGACTATGGATAAAGATATGGGTATACCAAAAGAAACAGAGAGGATGGCCCCTGAGAGAGCGCCATTGGAGAGGGAAGCTGAGAAACTGCTGCCAGAAAGACAGACAGATGTGACAGGAGAGGAAGAATTAACCACGGGGATACAGGACAGAGAACAAAAACATTTGTTAGCTAGAGACACTCAGAGACAAGAATCTGACAAAAAGGAGGAAAGTGCAAGTCCTGAAAGAGATAGGGAGAGTTTGAAGGTAGAAATTGAGACATCTGAGGAAATACAGGAGAAGGAAGTAGAGAAGCAGACCCTTCCAAGCAAAACATTTGAGAAAGAAGTAGAGAGACCAGTAGTAGACAAAGAGTGTGGGCCAGCTGAGTTAGAAGGGAAGGTGCCCAAAGTGATCCTGGAGAGAGGCACACAGAGAGGGGAGCCAGAGGGAGGGAGCCAGGACCAGAAAGGGCAGGCCTCCAGCCCAACACCAGAGCCTGGGGTGGGGGTGAGGGACTTTCCAGAACCTGCCTCAGCCCCCATACCTTCTGGGAGCCAGTCAGGTGGAAGGGGATGCCCAGTGAGCCCCAGGAGGCATCAGAAAGGTAAGTGAAGGTAGAGGGGAACCCAAGATGGTACACGGGCTTCATGATAACCCCTGAGCAACCAACTGCTTGGAACTCAGCCACCTTTGTGTTTACTTTCTGTCTAGGCCTGAATTGCAAGATGCCACCTGCTGAGAAGGCTTCCAGGATCAGAGCTGCTGAGAAGGCTTCCAGGATCAGAGCTGCTAAGAAAGCTTCCAGGGTGAGAGCTGCTTTTTCTACCTCCTCCTACTCTACAGGTCTTCTCTACATTCTCTCAATGCTCCCTCACCTAGCCTCACTTTAATCTATTCCTTTCTTATTATTCAGTTTTCTTCCATTTTCATCACTCTTTGAATGGCTTCTATTCCTTTATCTTTGGCACCCATTGTTTTCTATATCTGTTTCCCAAGTTGTATCTCCTACCTGACTCAAAAGAAAGACCCTTTTTTTGTGTTTCTTCTTTCTTTGCCCCAGCCATCCTCTTCATTACCATCCTCCATGTGTGGAGAACACTCTAGTAGCATTATGGAGACACGTCCATGGGAAAAAGGTAGCTTCCCAGGTAGTTCCCAGTCTCGTGGAAGAGAGATCATAGTCAGAAAGGGAAATCCAGTGAGCATATCTTTTTTTTTTTTTTTTTTTGAGACAGTCTCACTCTGTCACCCAGGCTGGAGTGCAGTGGTGTGATCTTGGCCAGGCTGTTCTCTTAACTCCTAACCTCAGGTGATCCACCCGCCTCAGCCTCCCAAAGTGCTGGGATTACAGGAGTGAGCCACCGCGCCCAGCCAAAATCCAGTGAGCATATCTGACCATAAACAGGTTATCAAGAACAGTATCCAAGTTGTATCTCTTTTCTCCACTCCCTCCCCCTCACTTGCTTCTGTTTCTCCCTAGGGTGATCAGGAATCTCCAGATGCTTGTCTGCCTCCTACAATGCCTGAAACGTCAGCCCCACCCCTAAAGCCCCTTAACTCTCAGAGCCAGAAACGTCTTGCACCTCAGCCCCTTTCTCCCTTTCCACCTTCTATCGAACCAACAGTTCCTAAGACCAGGCAAAATGGGAATCAGGAAGCTCCAGAGACTCCCTTGTCCTCAGAGCTGGAGCCTTTTCATCCAAAGCCTAAGATCGTAACTCGGAAGTCCTCCAGGATGACACCCTTTCTTGCTACCTCTGCTGCCCTTGAGCCCCACTCTTCCACCTCCACAGCCCAGCCAGACACTCCCAAGCCCACATCTCAGGCCACTAGGGGCCGGACAAATAGGTCCTCTGTCAAGAACCCTGAAACAATTATCCCCACAGCCCCTGAGCCTCACCCTTCCACCTCCACAGACCAGCCTTTCACTCCGAAGCCCACATCTCGGGCCACTGGGGGTAAGACAAATAGGTCCTCTGTCAAGACCCCTGAAACAGTTGTACCCACAGCCCCTGAGCTCCAGCCTTCCACCTCCACAAACCAACTTGTCACCCCTGAGCCTACATCTTGGGCCACTAGGGGCAGGACAAATAGGTCCTCTGTCAAGACCCCTGAATCAACTGTCCCTGTAGCCCCTGAGCTTCTACCTTCCACCTCCACAGACCAGCCTGTCACCCCTGAGCCCACATCTCGGACCACTAGGGGCAGGACAAATAAGTCCTCTGTCAAGACCCCTGAATCAGTTGTCCCCATAGCCTCTGAGCTCCAGGCTTCTGCCTCCACAGACCAGCCTGTCACCCCTGAGCCTACATTTCGGGCTACTAGAGGAAGAAAAAATAGGTCCTCTGTCAAGACCCCTGAAACAGTTGTCCCCATAGCCTCTGAGCTCCAGGCTTCTGCCTCCACAGACCAGCCTGTCACCCCTGAGTCCACATCTCAGGCTACTAGGGGAAGAAAAAATAGGTCCTCTGTCAAGACCCCTGAAACAGTTGTCCCCATAGCCTCTGAGCTCCAGGCTTCTGCCTCCACAGACCAGCCTGTCACCCCTGAGCCTACATCTCGGATCACTAGGGGCAGGACAAACAGGTCCTCTGTCAAGACCCCTGAATCAGTTGTCCCTATGGCCCCTGAGCTCCAGCCTTCCACCTCTAGAAACCAGCTTGTCACCCCTGAACCCACATCTAGGGCCACTAGGGGCAGGACAAATGGGTCGTCTGTCAGGACCCCTGAACCAGTTGTCTCCACAGCCCCTGAGCCCCTTCCTACAACCTCCATAGACCAACCTGTCACCCCCAAGCCCACATCTAGATCCACTAGAGGAAGGATAAATAGGTCCTCTGTCAAGACTCCCAAACCAGTTGAACCAGCAGCCTCTAATCTTGAGCCTCTTATCCCCACAGACCAGCCTGTCACCCCTGAGTCCATAGCTCAGGGTGGTCAGAGCAAAACACTGAGGTCTTCCATAGTAAGTGCTGTGTCAGTTCCTACCACCCCTGAATTCCAGTTCCCTGTTACCACAGACCAGCCTATTTTCCCTGAGCCTATTCCTCAAGCCAGTTGCAGCAAGAGGCAGAGAGTCATTGGGAATCCTGGCTCCCTCAAAGCTCCCACTGACCATAAGCCTTGCTCTGCACCCCTGGAACCTAGATCCCGGGCCTCAAGGAACCAAAGATGGGAAGCAGTTAGAGCAGCTGAATCCCTTACAGCCATTCCTGAGCCTGCCTCTACCCAGCTTCTTAAGACACCAACTCATGCCTTTCAGATCCAAAAGGTGGAAGCAGTAGATAGATCTAGGTTTACCCCAGAGCCCCACCCTAAGGCCTTTCAAAGCCGCAAGAGGCCTTTTGCTACCATGGATTCACCGCCACTTCAAAAACAGCCCCAAAGAGAAGAAGTCTCCCAGAAGACAGTGTTTCTCAAGGAAGAGTTAGAAGATACTACAGAGAGGCCAGGGAAAGAAGAGGTGAGGAGAGGGCTGGGACCACAAAGCTGGGAAAAAGGGCTTCAGGGCTCTGAAACTCCTACTAAGATTTTTCTCCATCTCAGGATGTCATGACTCCAAAACCAGGCAAGAGAAAGAGAGACCAGGCAGCGGAGGAGCCCAACAGAATACAGAGCCGTATCCTCCGACGGACCAAACTTACCCAAGAATCAACAGCCCCCAAAGTAAGAGACAAGGGCATGGGACTTTGTGGGAGACAGAGATGAGGGGAGGATGCAAGGAGACCTAGGGGATTATAGAGATGGGTGCTGATGGCGTGGGTTGCTGTGACCACCTCAGGCCAACCCTTCCACAGGTGCTCTTCACAGGAGTGGTAGATGCCCAGGGAGAGCGGGCCGTGCTGGCACTGGGGGGAAGTCTGGCTGGTTCAGCGGCAGAGGCTTCCCACCTGGTCACTGATCGCATCCGCCGGACAGTCAAGTTCCTGTGTGCCCTGGGGCGGGGAATCCCCATTCTCTCTCTGGACTGGCTGCATCAGGTGAGAGGCCAAGAGATGATGAGAGACCAATATAGTGACAAGACTGCTCATGTAGCAGTAGGGGGGAAGAGGGGTTACAGGAAGACAGGGGCATTAGTGAGGCAGAAGTCTGAATTTATTTAAAAGACATTTTGTGAGCTCTATAAATGCTAGGCAGCAGAACTGGGTGAGGGGCTGGGCTGAGTTTTGATGCTGACTGCTGCCATCCTTAGTCCCACAAGGCTGGTTGCTTCTTACCCACGGATGAATACGCGGTGACTGACCCTGAGCAAGAGAAGAACTTTGGCTTTAGCCTTCAAGATGCCCTGAGCCGGGCTCGGGAGCGAAGGCTGCTGGAGGTGAGAGGCTATCTTTTGATCGGTGCTTCAACCCTCCCTCCAGTGCTTCCCAACATACATCCACTGCCTCCACCATTTATTTCTCTTAGGGCTATGAGATCCATGTGACCCCTGGAGTCCAGCCACCACCACCTCAGATGGGAGAGATCATCAGCTGCTGTGGAGGCACTGTCCTACCCAGCATGCCTCGGTCCTATAAGGTATGGTTAGGATGCTCTGGGTCTGGGTAAGGTGGCAGTGGCAGTTAAAGAGGTGGCTGGAATGGTAAAGGTTGGGGGAGAAAATGGAGGTACACAAAGAAATATAGAGTAGAGAGAGGGTGGGGGAAAGACCTATGGTATAGAAAGGGATAGGAATGAAGAGAGAGATCTGCTGATACCCCCATATAACAATCATCAATCAGCAGCTTAGTTTAGATTATGCTACATTTGCTCCATCTATCCCTTTTTTCCTTTGATTTTCTTTGCTGAGGTATTTTATTTCTTTTTTTTATTCTTTCTTTTTTTCCTTTTTTTTTTTTGCTGAAGTATTTTAAAGCAAACTGCCAATATTATATTATTTCTTCCTACATAAGTATACATCTTTAAGAAATGTGTACATTTTATTTCATAATGACAGTGCCATTATTGATCCAAAACAAAATTAACAATAGTTTATTGGTTATTTGCTCACACTCCATTAATAAAATGTCTCCCGTTGTCTGAAAAACGTCTATACAGTTGTTCAAATCAGGATTCAAACAAGGTCCACATACTGCCACATCTATTACCCTCTGAATTCTCTTTACTCTAGAGTATTCCTTAACTCACCCAGCCTTTTTTATGCCATCAATTTCCTGCAGAAACTGGGTCACTTGTCCTTTAGAATGTTCCTCAGTCTGGATTTTTGGGTTTGCCTCCTTGTTGTATCATTTATCTTGTTCCTCTGTGTTCCATATTTCCTGGAAATTGTAGATAATTGTAAAAGCTTGAATAAATTTGTTTCATCTTTCTAGCAAGAGTATTTCTTTCTTTTTTTTTTTTGAGACTGAGTCTCGCTCTGTTGCCAGGCTGGAGTACAGTGGTGCTATCTCTGCTCACTGCAACCTCCCCCTCCCGGATTCAAGCGATTCTCCTGCCTCAGCCTCCAGAGTAGCTGAGACTACAAGTGTGCGCCACCACACCCAGCTAATTTTTGTATTTTTAGTAGAGACAGGGTTTCGCCATGTTGGCCAGGATGGTCTCAATCTCTTGACCTCATGATCCACCCACCTCGACCTCCCAAAGTGCTGGGATTACAGGCATGAGCCACCATGCCCAGCCTCTAACAAGAATATTTTATAGACAGTATGCAGTGTGCTTCATGTGGCTTCATATTAGGAGGTACTATTTTAGAGATACTAAGACTGGTTAGTGGGTCCTGAATCCATTTCTAGGATTCTTTTTCACCCCTAATTTTGTTTTTGCTCTGTCTTCCCCAGCCTCAGAGAGTTGTGATCACATGCCCCCAGGACTTCCCTCGATGCTCTGTTCCACGGCGGGTTGGGCTGCCCCTCCTGTCACCTGAGTTCCTGCTGACTGGAGTGCTGAAGCAGGAGGCCAAGCCAGAGGCCTTCGTCCTTTCCCCTTTGGAGATGTCATCCACCTGAGACCTCCACTACCCTTTTCCCTCCATTAAATAAAATATTAGAAGATATTTGAAAGAAAGAATTTAGGGCGTTAGAAAGGATTGGGGTATATTGATACGACTTGTCCGGGAACATGGGTGGGACCAGAAATCTTTATGAATAAATGAAAAGATAAGGCAATTGGGACCACAGAGTTTTGTTTTGTTTTTTTAATGGCCATTTTATCTCTACTTGTATTTTTTTTTTTTTTGTATAGATTTAGGGGCTACAAGAGCAGATTTCTTGCATGCATTTATTAAATGGCCATTTTTAAATTAGCTAGTTTCATGCTCAGATGACCTAAGTGGCAGCTATCTTTAGCCAGACTGTTATTGCTCGTTGGTACTCACGGTGTTCTACCTCCTATTTGGAAATCATCTCTATTGTTTTCTTACTGGGATTCTTACTTTGGGGTCAGGAACTTGAAGGGATGCTTAGAGTGAGTAGATATGAAGGTCCAGTTATAGAGTGCTACTAAAACATTTTCCTCTCTCCCGGCCTCTGGGAGGATCTTTAGCTTTGACTTTGGACAAGTCTCTGTACTTTTCTGGCCTGCTTTTCCAGGACTTATAAAATTAGAGCTTAGGCTTGACCTCTGTGATAAATAAATATTCACTCTGTGCCTTATGATGTAGTGCAGTTTTTTAAAATATCTAGGTCTCAAGACAAACTCAAAAAATCAGGGACTTATATTTAATTAGTCATTATCTTCTATTTAGGACAAATTATATAGCATTTCTTAAATTTTTTTTTTCTTGAGACAGGGTCTCAACTCTGTCACCCAGGCTGGAGTGCAGTGGCTCTATCTCAGCTCAGTGCAACATCCACCTCCCAGGTTCAAGCAATACTCCCACCTCAGCCTCCCAAGTAGCTGGGACTACAGGCACACACCACCATGCCCAGCTAATTTTTTGTCTTTTTTTTGTATTGATTGGTAGAGACGAGGTTTCACCAGTTTGGCCAGGCTGGTCTCAAACTCCGGACCTCAAGTGATCCACCCACCTCAGCCTCCCAAAGTGCTGGGATTACAGTCTTGAGCCAACGTGCCCAGCAAAATTGCGATGTGGAGAAATTAGAATCCTTACACATTGCTGGTAGGAATGCAAAATGGTTCAGCCTCTGTGGTAAACTGATGGTTCCTCAAAAAGTTAAACATATGTCCAGGCACAGTGGCTTACACATGTAATCCCAGCACTTTGGGAGGCCAAGATGGGCAGATCACTTGAGCTCAGGAGTTCAAGGCCAGCCTGGGCAACATGGCAAAACCTTGTCTCTAACAAAAATACAAAAATTGGCCAGGCATGGTGGCATGTGTCTATGGTCCCAGCTACTTGGGAGGCTGAGAGGAAAATCGTTTGAGCCCAGGAGGTCAAGGCTGCAGTGAGCTGAGATCGAGCCACTGCACTTCAGCCTGGGCAACAGAGTGAGACCTTGTCTCAAAAAAAAAAAAAAAAAAAAGCCTCTTTTCTGGCTGGAATCATTTAGGGTGTTGTAGAGAAGAAAAAGAAAAAGAAGGTTCCTGCTAGGCCAGAAACCCTTAAAATGCGAAAGAATTTCACAGAGCTGAAGATCAATGGCCTGAGAAGTTTGCCCAAAAGATGCTTTGAAAAGCAAGGAGAACGCTTATCTATGAAAAAGCAAAGCACTATCACAAGGAATATAGGCAGATGGACAGAACTGAAATTCGCATGGCAAGGATGGCTAGAAAAGCTGGCAACTTCTGTGTACCTGCAAAACCCAAACTGATGTTTGTCATCAGGATCAGAGGTATCAATGCTGAGCCCAAAGGTCTGAGAGCTGTTGCAGCTTCTTTGCCTTTGTCAAATCTTCAGTGGAACCTTTGTGAAGCTTAACAAGGCTTCAATTAACATGCTGAGGATTGTAGAACGATATATTACATGGGGGTACCCAAATCTGAAGTCAATAAATGAACTAATCTACCAGTGTGGTTATGGCAAAATCAGTAAGAAGCAAATTGCTTTGACAGATAATACTTTGATTGCTCGATCTCTTGGTAAATATGGCATCACCTGCGTGGAGGATCTGATTCATGAGATCTATACTGTTGGAAAATGCTTCAAAGAAGCAAATAACTTCTTGTGGTCCTTCAAATTGTCCTTTCCACAAGGTGGAATGAAGAAAAAGACCACCCATTTTGCAGAAAGTGGAGATGCTGGCAACAGGGAGGACCAGATCGACAGGCTTATTAGAAGAATGAACTAAGGGTTCTACAGTGATTGTTTTTCTAATCTAGTAATTTAAACAATACCTGCTCTTAGCCAGGCATGGTGGCTCATGCCTGTAATCCCAGCACTGGGAGGCTGAGGTGGGTGGATCACCTGAGGTCAGGAGTTGGAAACCAACTTGACCAACATGGAGAAACCCTGTCTCTACTAAAAATATTTTTTAAATTAGCCAGGCCTGGTGGTGCATGCTTGCAATCCCAGCTACTTGGAAGACTGAGGCAGGAGAATTGCTTGAACCTGGGAGGCAGAGGTTGCGGTGAACCGAGATCGAGCCATTGCACTCCAGCCTGGGCAACAAGTTTTAAACTCCATCTAAAAAAAAAAAAAAAAAAAAAACCAGTACCTGCTCTCTAATTGGAGAAAAAAAAAAGTTAAACATGAAATTACCAAATGATCCAGCAATTCTGCTCTAGGTGTATACCCAAAAGAATTTAAAACAGGTGTCCAGGCTGGGTGTAATGGCTCATGCCTGTAATCCTAGCACTTTGGGAGGCTGAGACGGGAGGATTGCATGACCCCAGGAGTTCATGGGCAACCAGCCTGGGCAACATGGCAAAGCCCCATCTTTACAAAAAATAGAAAAATGGGCCAGGCACGGTGGCTCATCCCTGTAATCCTAGCACTTTGGGAGGCCGAGGTGGGTGGGTCACCTGAGGTCAAGAGTTCAAGACCAGCCTGAACAACATGGGAAAAAGCCCTGTCTCAACTAAAAAATACAAAAATTAGCTGGGCGTGGTGGCATGCGCCTGTAATCCCAGCTACTCGGGAGGCTGAGGCTGGAAAATTACTTGAACCTGGGAAATGGAGGTTGCAGTGAGCAGAGATTGTGCCACTGTACTCCAGCCTGGGTGACAGAGTGAGACTTTGTCTAAAGAAAAAAAAAAAGTCTGGGCTGAGTAGCTCACACCTGTATTCCCAGCACTTTGGGAGGCTGAGGCTGGTGGATCACCTGAGGTTGGAAGATCGAGACCAGCCTGGTCAACACAGCAAAACCCCATCTCTACTAAAAATACAAAAATTAGCTGAGTGTGGAGGTGGGCCCCTGTAATCCCAGCTTCTCAGGAGGCTGAGGCAGGAGAATCACTTGAACCCGGGAGGCGGAGGTTGCAGTGAGCTGAGATCGTGCCATTGCACTCCAGCCTGGGCAACAAGAGTGAAACTCCATCTCAAAATAAATAAATAAAGTGGTTAGGCAGGGCATGGTGGCACCCTGGGAGGTTGAGGCAGCAGAATCACTTGAGCCAATGAGTCTGAGACCAATCTGGGCATCATAATGAGACCCCATCACTACAAAAAATAAAAAGAAGCTGAGTGTGGGCACATGCCTGTAGTCCCAACTACTTTGGAGACTGAGGCAAGAGGATCGTTTGAACCCAGAAGTTTGAGGTTGCAGTGAGCCATGATCATACCACTGCACTCCAGTCTGGACGACAGAGTGGGACCCCAACTAAAAAAAAAGGTTAATTTTATGTTGTATGAATTTCAATTTTTAAAAAAGAGTTGATTAGTTTTGTACCATTTTCTGCATGTAAGTAATACTTAAGTTTAGAACACTTTGGTGTAGTAGAAATAGCATGAGATTTGCCAAGCACTCTGCTGACTTTTAAACATATCTAATCTCATAATATACATTAAGCACAGCCATTGTGGGAGTGGCAGACAGTAGTACCCAGATAAATATTAGTCCCCTTGCACAACTCAAAGCTTTCGTATTCTGTGAAATTGTCCATGTCCCTCATTTCTTTTTCTTTTTTTTTTTTTTTTTTTTTGAAAAAAAAAAGAAAGAAAGAAAAAGCCTTTCACCCAGGCTGGAGTGTAGTGGTGTGATCTCGGCTCACGGCAACCTCCGCCTCCTGAGTTCAAGTAATTCTCTTGCCTCAGCCTCCCAAGTAGCCAGGATTGCAGGTGCCCGCTACCACCAGCTAATTTTTATATTTTTAGTAAAGATGAAGTTTCACCATGTTGTCCAGGCTGGTCTCCAACTCCTGACATAAGATGATCCACGCGCCTTGACCTCCCAAAGTGTTGGGATTATAGGCACGAGCCACTGTGTCCAGCAAGAGGCCCTGATTTCTTACCATACCTGGTGTCTGTAGAGCACCATGTAGCACTCAGCTACACTCCCTCTTCATGAGTAGTACTATTTAAGTGCCTCCACTTAAACATCTAGAGAATAAGGCTCTTTTCTTACACTTCCTGGTATTTTTCCTTTTTTTTTTTTTTTTTTGAGTCAGAGTCTTGCTCTATTGCCCGGATGATTCTCCTAACTTAGCCTCCTGAGTAATTGGCATTACAGGCATACACCACCACCACACCCGGCTAGTTTTTATATTTTTTAGTAGAAACAGGGTTTCATCATGTTGGCCAGTCTAATCTCGAACTCCCGGCCTAAAGTGATCCACCCACGTTAGCCTCCCAAAGTGCTGGGATTATAGGTGTGAGCCACCATGTCTGGCCTCTTACACTTCCAATGAACCCCACAGCTTGTAGCACATTGCTTTGCGTGGTAAGTGTCTCTATTAACGGTCACAGCAGGAAATGAATAGCACAGTCAAATTAGGATACTTTGGGGGACATTTTAATAAAGTGAAAATTACAAATAAGTAGGCAGAGTGTAGGAAAATAAGAAAGAATAGTGTAGTGCCTTAATGCCCACAGCTCTGTTGTGACCACCTCCAAGCTCAAAAAGATAAGGAAGGAGCAGTGGTGTAGAGAGGACATCCTCAATAAAAACTGTTTCTTTTTTTCTTTTCTTTTTTTCTTTTTTCTTTTCTTTTTTTTTTTTTTTTTGAGATTAATTCTTGCTCTGTTGCCCAGGTTAGAGTGCAGTGGCACAATCTCGGCTGACTGCAACCTCTGCCACCCGGGTTCAAGTGATTCTCCTACCTCAGCCTCCGGAGTAGCTAGGATTACAGGCGCCCGCCACCACGCCTGGCTAATTTTTTGGATTTTTAGTAGAGACGGGGTTTCACCGTGTTAGCCAGGATAGTCTCGATCTCCTGATCTTGTGATCCGCCCGCCTCAGCCTCCCAAAGTGCTGAGATTACAGGCGTGAGCTGTGACCTTCATTGATGCGGTCCATTTGGGACAACTTCCTGAAGCAGAAAGCAGGGTGGAGAGTGAATTAAAGGGAAAACATAAGATGTCTGGTACAGCATACAACAGCATTGATTCAGAGGAGGGTAGGAGTGCTGAGCCCAGGAGAGGGAGGAGAAGGAATGTCAAGCCTTCGGGAGGCTGCTCAGCAATGTTCCCGTCCCTTAGCCTGCAGGATTAGCCGCTTCCTAACTCTCAGGCAATTTTCATCTCTCTGGATCTATTTCTTCTATCTATAAATTGATGGAATTAGTCTAATGATATCTAAGGTCCCTACTATGTGCACAGCTAGTGTAACAAGGTCCTTAGCTGCATGATCTTTAATTCTGACAAAAGTTACTATCACAAATATTTTAACATTTTTACTCTTGTGGTTACAAATCAACAATCTCTGGCACTATGACAACAAATCTTTCAGTATTTACACAGAAGTTACTTGCCCTTCTTAGAAACTAGCCAGTTATTCCAAGTAAAGAACCAAGAAAAAAAAAAAAAAGAAACTAGCCAGTCAACAACTCAACTTCATAATAAGTTACAGAATAAGCATTAATTAATTTTGTTGTAAAATAGTCACTTTTCATTTTAGATGGGAAAACTAGACGAGCGGAGATTCAATCCATGTGAGCGGCTGCAGAGCCGCTACCCTTAACAGCTCTCTCTCTCTAACACAAAAGGGATTCTAACATTCCCTTCGGCGATGGAGACACCGCAGGCTGGGACACGAATCCCGGCACCGGTCCGCTCCTGTGTGTGAGAGGCGGCGCCCGGCGGGCCGGAAGTCGGGCTGCGAGCGGCGTGCAGGAGCCCCGCCCTCCTGGGCAGGATTCTGTGCGGGGGCGGGGCAGTGGGCGGGGTCTGTGGCCGCGGGAATCCCGACCCCACCCCTTTCCCCACCCCTCTATTTCTCGCCATGGCCCCTGCACTGTTCCTGGTCCCTGCTGCCCTTGCCTCTTTCATCCTGGCCTTTGGCACCGGAGTGGAGTTCGTGCGCTTTACCTCCCTTCAGCCACTTCTTGGAGGGATCCCGGAGTCTGGTGGTCTGGGTGAGCGGGAGGGATCGAGTATGAACTGGGGGTAGGAAGGTGGAGCCGCTGGAGAGAGATCGAGGGCGGGGCTTGGAAACAAATGACAGGGGAGAGGGAACTCGAACGAAGAAAGCGGCCTAGAAGATACTGGGAGGGAGACCTGAGGACTAAATTAGGAACTCAAGGATTAGAGGCTTGGAGAGGAGGGAGAGTGAGGATTGAGGGAGCCAGAAAGGGCGATAACCGGAGTATTCTAAGTAAAGTGTTTTGTAGAGAGGACAGTGGAGAAAAGAGTGTTAAAAAGAAGCAGCATTTGGAGAACCAAAATAAGAGGGGCAATCCAGCGGTGGCCTCTCCAGCCATGCTTTTTGCAATTGCCCAACATGAGTTGTTCGTTCTGTGAATCCTCTTCCCCAGGTTTGCAGGAGGCCTAGGGAAGAGGGCAGAAACTAGGAATGGAAAAGTGAGATGGGCACAGTGTAGAGAGGAAGCATTAAGGCTCTTGAAAGCAGTAAGGGATATGGCCTGGGGCTCCAAGAGGAGATGATGGTGGGGGAAACATTCTACCCCCCTTTTGATCTTTTGTCTCTTTCTCCCTCAACTTCCCATAGATGCCCGCCAGGGATGGCTGGCTGCCCTGCAGGACCGCAGCATCCTTGCCCCCCTGGCATGGGATCTGGGGCTCCTGCTTCTATTTGTTGGGCAGCACAGCCTCATGGCAGCTGAGAGAGTGAAAGCATGGACATCCCGGTACTTTGGGGTCCTTCAGAGGTCACTGTATGTGGCCTGCACTGCCCTGGCCTTGCAGGTATGAGGCCCTGGCAGTTGAGTCCCCAAAGGAGACCAAGTGTGGGAGGGGTGCCCTGGATTAGAGGGGCAAAATATGGGTTCAGGAGGAGAACTGAGAAGCTAATCTTAGTTTGCATTCCTCCACAGCACATATCCTACTTTTTATCAAGAAGGCTGTACTTGTCCTTCCCCATGCACAATATGTGCATTCTCACCTTTGCAACTTTGTTCATGTCCTGCTTGAGATCCCTTCCTTAACTTCTCTTCAGTCCTATCCTTTCTTCAAAACCACTTCCCTAGGTCTGAAGAGAAGGCTTTCCATCGTACTCGTCTGTCTTCTCATTGGGTGGCTGGCATAAGCTACTACTTTGTGTAGATATCAGGCCACCCCATCTGTAAGTTTTCAGGGTAGAGAGAGGTGATCCTTACATCCCTGGGACCTTACCCAGCACCCTCCACATGGTGAATATTTGTTGGTGAGGCATAGGAGAGAGGTGGGAGAGGGTTGCAAGCTAGCCTGTGGTGGGGGCAGCTCTGGGTCTGGGTTTCCCAAGGGCAGGCAGGGTAGGCCACTGGGATACCCAGCCCCTTATCCTTCTACAGCTGGTGATGCGGTACTGGGAGCCTGTACCCAGAGGCCCCGTGTTGTGGGAGGCTCGGGCTGAGCCATGGGCCACCTGGGTGCCCCTCCTCTGCTTTGTGCTCCATGTCATCTCCTGGCTCCTCATCTTCAGCATCCTTCTCGTCTTTGACTACGCTGAGCTCATGGGCCTCAAACAGGTGAGGCTCCCAGATCCCTACCTACGGCCTCTGGCCCGTTTTAGAACTCCTCTTTCTCTTTCAAGGGTTTCCCTCCTCCCATGCTCTTCTACCTTCTTCTTGCTTCTCTGTCAAAAGGACAGCAACCATGGTCTTCCTGGGCCTGGGGAAGGTACATGGATCAGAAGTCAGGGTCAGGGGCTGGGCGCGGTGGCTCACGTCTATAATCCCAGCACTTTGGGAGGCTAAGGTGCATGGATCACGAGGTCAGAAGTTCAAAACAAGCCTGGCCAAGATGGTGAAACCCTATCTCTACTAAAAATACAGAAGTTAGCCAGGCATGGTGGCAGGTGCCTATAATCCCAGCTACTCGGGAGGCTGAGGCAGGAGAATTGCTTGAACCTGGGCAACAGAGGTTGCAGTGAGCCGAGATCTCGCCACAGCACTTCAGCCTCGGCGACAGAATGAGACTCTGTCTCAAAAAAAAAGAAGTCTGGGTCAGGGCCCAAGTCTCAGAAGTGGGGTTCCTGGGCCTGAGTTCTAGGAGGGTGGTGCCTGGAAGAGAAGGAAAGAGGTGCCCAAACTGAGAAAAGGGTTTGACTTCATTTCTGAGCTCTTCTCCCTCTCTTAGGTATACTACCATGTGCTGGGGCTGGGCGAGCCTCTGGCCCTGAAGTCTCCACGGGCTCTCAGACTCTTCTCTCACCTGCGCCACCCAGTGTGTGTGGAGCTGCTGACAGTGCTGTGGGTGGTGCCCACGCTCGGCACGGACCGTCTCCTCCTTGCTCTCCTCCTTACCCTCTACCTGGGCCTGGCTCATGGGCTTGATCAGCAAGACCTCCGCTACCTCCGGGCCCAGCTGCAAAGAAAACTCCACCTGCTCTCTCGACCCCAGGATGGGGAGTCGGAGTGAGAAGCTCACTCTGGTTACAAGCCCTGTTCTTCCCCTCCCCCTGAATTCTTTTTGTTGTCAAGATGGAGTCTTGCTCTGTTGCCCAGGCTGGAGTTCAATGGCGCAATCTCAACTCACTGCAACCTCCGCTTCCCAGGTTCAGATGATTCTCCTGCCTCAGGCTCCTGAGCAGCTGGTATTACAGGCTCTCGCCACCACACACAGCTAATTTTTGTATTTTTAGTAGAGACAGGGTTTCGTCATGTTGGCCAGGCTGGTCTTTAACTGCTGACCTTGTGATCTGCCTGCCTTGGTCTCCCAAAGTGCTGGAATTACAGGTGAGAGCCACCACGCCCGGTCCCTCTCCGCCTGAATTCTAAATCTTTAACATCTGGGCCCTGGCTGCTTCAGGCCAGAGGCTCAAATCCATGGACTGAAGGAGCTGCCCCTTCCACTGCTTGCTACTTTATTCTCTGGGTCCAGCTCCATACTCTAAATTCTGAGTTTCAGCCACTGAACTCCAGGAGTCCACATCTCACCAGCAAGGAAGAGCAGGGTATGGAATTCATCTGTCTCCTCACTGTTTAGGGCATGGCATTGCTCCCCCTCAACAGCCTCCTAGAAGGAAAGGATCTGCCCTGACCACTCCGCTGGCTGGCACCATTGCTTCCCTTTGTGCCTCAGGGATCCCCCCTTCGCCACCTCTGGCTTCCACTCCAAGAAGCTGGACCAGGGTCTGCAAGTTCAAAGGTAGTGGCTGTCCCTCCAGGCCCCACACCTTGCCTCAGCACTCCCGGCCCTAGTCTCTGCACCTCCTTAGGCCTTGCCTCTGGGCTCAGCCCTGAACCTAGTGAAGAGGATTCTCCCTCTCTTAACTTGGGGCTCCCAGTTCTGGATGCTCTGCAGGAAAATAAAAGCCTGATTTTTCTACCTACAGCATGCAGTCTGTCAGTGTCTCCCAAGCTGCAGGGCTGAGTTTGGGAAGGAAAGCCAGAGGGAGCCTGCGAGCGCGCGAAGTGGAGTCTGGGCAGCCACCACGCCCTCTGGCAACCGCTGGGCTTCGGCCACCCCCTGGCCCCCGCAGACCCGCCCCCACTTTTCCAGAGAGGCCGGGTCCCCATTCCTGCAAATCCCCCACCCCCCCACCCCCGCCCCGCAGCTGACCAGGAGACTCATAGGAGGCAGGTTGAAGCTAGAAAGAGTGGGGACAGCAGCTCTGGTAGGAGAACGAGCTTCCAAAACCGCTGGCTTCTGAGTGCCTCTCCTGCCGCCCCCTCCTCAAGGCCCCCTACAGCCTGGTGGCTGCCCTCGACCCGGCAAAAACAAAGACCGGCCAGAGAAGGCAAAATCGAAGGGAGGGCTGAGCGGCAGGAGATGGGAAGGGCGGGCCCGGCTCCGAGCAGCTGCCGCTTCCTCCCAAAGTCCCACGAGGGGCCTGAGTCACGGGCCACCGCCCTGGGTCGACGAGCTGGGGGAAGGGATCTGGACACCTGGGTTCTTCAGGGCTACCGGGAGGGAAGCGGGTGAGGACCCCTGGGGATACAGAGCGGAGGACCAGGGGTTGGGACGAGTAGGGGGCAGTCCCAGAGCGAGTCCCACGCGGGGTGGGAGGGAGCTAGGCCCGCCCTCTCCTCGGGCTCCGCCCTGCGCCCCCTTCCCTCTCCTCATTGTCCTTAGACAAAGCGGTCGCCGCCCCCGCCCGGCCCCCTGGTCTCTGTCTCCGTCCCTCCTCCTTCGCTGCCTCTTTCCCTCCTCCTCTCCCTCCTCCTCCCCTCCCTGCAGTCTCCGGATCTCCCTCGGTCCCTCTCTCCTCCTCTTCCTCTCTCTGGACGCCCGGCTCCTGCGCACCCCCTCCCAGGGGGGCCCCACGGCGTGTGAGTTGACTGAGGGGCTCAGACTTGGGGAGGGGGTGTCTCGTCGCTCCCGTCCCTGGCCAGGACCTTGGCTGTCTCCTCTTTGTGCCGAGATTGTCAGTCTGTGCGGCCAGAGCGGGGTGGAGACGGCCGGCTCTGTCAAGGCTCCATGAGAACGGGGACCGGGAACGGGACTCGCAGGCGCCGGAGAGAAGAGGCATGGAGCCGGCCCTCGGCACTCCGGGGTCGCCGGGCGCAGCCAGCGGGGGAGGCAGGCAGTGGTGATGGGACTGGGTGGGGGTGGACGCCAGGGTTCTGGGAACGCGCTGGCAGCCCTGACGCCCGGGTTCCGAAAGTCCCGGGGTGGGTATTTCCCCCGACCCGCCTCGGGGGCGGAGTGCGGGGCAGAGGGGTGGGGGCTGGGGAGAGGCGTGGCCCCAGCGGCGCTGGAAGCGGAGCAGAGACCTTTGGGGCCCGCGCTGAGACGCGCCCGGCCGCTGCCGCCGCGCTCCCTTCCCCTCTTCCCTGGTTTCCCTTCTCCCCTCGTCCTGCTCGCTCTCCGCTCCTCCTTGCCTCCTCAGCACCTCCTCAGGTCCCGTTGCCCCCTCTCGGGAGGGATTCCCGGTCCTTACTTCCCACACTCACCTCCCTGGGGTATCGCTGAGGCAGCCTGGCCTGCACCCAGGTTCCCCTCATCCCTGCCCCTTTTCTCTTTTCACCCTCATAGTAACTTTCCTTTTCGCCCTTTCTCTGTTTCTCACATCCTAGAGACTGTCTTTACTACGCATTAACCCTGTACTGCCACATCTGGCTCCTGCCCTCATTGCCTCCAATCTGGATTCTTCCTCTCACATCGCCCCCACCACCCCCAACTTGGGCTCACAACTTCTCTTCACTTTTTCCATTTCCCCTGTTCTCTGCCGTCCCTCTTTCCCTTGGTCCTCATCTTCAGCTCCTCTGCCCTGCTCGGTGTCCCATCTCTCCCCCTCCACTTCCTCTCCTCCCACCCTGTCTCACTCCCTGGGCCTCTCTGGAGCCTCTTCTTCCTGTTCTCTGCCCCCAGTGCTCCCTACCCTCACCTCAAGGCGACCATGACCACCATCCCAGACTGGAAGCTACAGCTGCTAGCCCGGCGCCGGCAGGAGGAGGCGTCCGTTAGAGGCCGGGAGAAGGCAGAACGGGAGCGCCTATCCCAGATGCCAGCCTGGAAGCGAGGGCTCCTGGAGCGCCGCCGGGCCAAGCTTGGGCTGTCCCCCGGGGAGCCTAGCCCTGTGCCAGGGACTGCAGAGGCCGGACCTCCAGACACAGATGAATCTGCGGTCCTTCAGGAGGCCATCGGGCCAGTGCACCAGAACCGATTCATCCGGCAGGAGCGGCAGCAGCAGCAGCAGCAGCAACAACAACGGAGTGAAGAGCTGCTAGCTGAGAGAAAGTCTGGATCTCTAGAGGCCCGGGAGCGGAGACCCAGCCCTGGGGAGATGCGGGATCAGAGCCCCAGGGGAAGAGAGTCAAGAGAAGAGAGATTAAGTCCCAGGGAGACTAGAGAGAGGAGGCTGGGGATAGGGGGAGCCCAAGAGTCGAGCCTGAGGCCTCTGGAGGCTCGGGACTGGAGGCAAAGCCCAGGAGAGACGGGAGACAGGAGCTCCCGACTGTCAGAGGCACGGAAATGGAGGCTGAGTCCTGTAGAAACTCCAGAGCGGAGTCTGAGACTAGCGGAGTCTCGAGAGCAAAGCCCCAGGAGAAAAGAGGTGGAAAGTACACTGAGCCCGGGGGAATCTGCCTACCCAAAGTTGGGCCTGACAGAGGCCCATAAATGGAGACCTGACTCCAGAGAGTCTCAGGAACAGAGTTTGGTACAACCAGAGGCAACAGAGTGGAGGCTGAGGTCAGAAGAAGAAAGAAAAGGCTACTCGGAAGAATGTGGGAGAAAAGAAGGGAGGCCAGTTCCAGGGGTGGCCCCAGAAGAGACTACAGAGCTGTCAGAGACCCTGACAAAGGAGGCCCAAGGCAGCAGTACCGCAGGAGTGGAGGCCGCAGAACAGAGGCCTGTGGGAAACAGCGAGAGGGGCATGAAGCCAACAGAAGGGTGGAAATGGACCCTGAACTCTGGGAAGGTTCGAGAATGGACACCCAGGGACAACGAGGCTCACACTCAGAAACCAGAACCTCCAGAGTCAGTGGAAAAGCGTCTGGAATCTCCCGGTGTGGAAGCTGGAGAAGGGGAGGCTGAGAAGGAGGAGGCGGGAGCTCAGGGCAGGCCTCTGAGAGCCCTGCAGAACTGCTGCTCTGTGCCCTCCCCCCTCCCACCAGAGGACGCTGGGACTGGAGGCCTGAGACAGCAGGAAGAGGAAGCAGTGGAACTCCAGCCCCCACCACCGGCCCCTCTGTCTCCCCCACCCCCAGCCCCAACTGCCCCCCAACCTCCTGGGGATCCCCTCATGAGCCGCCTGTTCTATGGGGTGAAGGCAGGGCCAGGGGTGGGGGCCCCCCGCCGCAGTGGACACACCTTCACCGTCAACCCCCGGCGGTCTGTACCCCCTACGACCCCCCCAGCCACCCCAGCGTCTCCAGCCACAGCTGATGCTGCAGCCCCGGGGGCTGGGAAGAAGCGGTACCCAACTGCCGAGGAGATCTTGGTTCTGGGGGGCTACCTCCGTCTCAGCCGCAGCTGCCTTGCCAAGGGGTCCCCCGAAAGACACCACAAACAGGTAGGGGAGCAGCCGAGCCAGACTTCTTAGAAGCCCACTTGTCAATTCTCTCTGGACGCCGGTCTTTCTTTTTTATACCCCTGTATTCTTGTTTTCCTCTATTCTTTCTTGTTAATTCTTGCCACCACCCTTCCTCCCTTTGCACATACACCCTTCCTTCTCTGAGCCCTCCTTTTCCATTTTGAACCCAAAAGATCCTGCCCCAGCAAAGGCCGTCTCTGGGTGTGCCTCTTTCAGGGTGTGCCGGTCGGCTCATTGTCCCTTCCCTCAGGCTCTGAGTTTCCTACCCCCTTTTCTTTCCTTCTTTTCCTGAGTGTGACCTGCCCCAGCCCATCCAGTGGGAGAGCCCAAATGAACAAGCTTGAATCAGTGAGGGCAGGGTCACCAGGTGGAAACACTTGCAGCTTTTCTGGGGAGAAGGGATAGGGCGCCTGCAGTGTGGAGGGGGTGAGTTTTGGGTTCTAGGGAGAAACTGCAGGGAGAAGTAAATGGAGGAAGTTCCAACTGCCCCATGGGAAGGAGGGCAGAGCTGAAGAGGGACATCCTAGGACGCAGGGGAGAGGGGAGATGGAACTGGGCTGGCCAAAGAGCAGAGAGAAGGCTTTTGAACCCTGAGTCTGCCCCATGGGAGAGACACAGAGAGGCCATTTGAAGTGGGTGACCTCAGGGTTGCACACCCCCAGCTGGGCCACTGCCTCAGACAGTGCTCCCTTCTCTCTTGGGACAAGAAAAGCCTTCTGCTCTTCCAAAATACCCCCGCCCCTCACTCCCCCCGTCCTTCCTCCTTGGGTTTCCCCTCCCTCCCCAGAACTGGCTCAGTGATCGGTTTTCCCCTCTTTTCCTGCCATCCTGGACTCTCCCTCCTCTAGGGTAGCAAAAAAGAGAAGTGAATTTGGAGACAGTTTTGAGAGCAGGCACTGGCCAGGGAGCACAGTGGGAGTTCTGGACAGGGGTAAGGGTTAAAGCCAGTAGAGGGTCAGAGGTTAGACTTGCAACAAGGACCTGCAGGAAAGGAAGGGCGACCAGGCTGACTCCCCCTGGCCCTCACCTCATTTCTCCCTATGCACACCCATCTGTTTCCAGCTTGAAAATAAGGAGAGAGAGGTCCCACACTCAGACGTCTCAGACTTAGGAAGTCTCTCCAGTCACACACGTCTCCTCAGGGCCTGGGAAGCGCAGTCTCATTCTCATCCATGTGTTAACATCCTCAGATTTGATTTTTTGTGTCCTCAGTGTCAGCAAGGAACCACAGGAACTAAAGATACTGGTTAAGCCCAGGGTGGAGGGGAGTTCATTTGAGCCCCCAATTCATCGTCACATGAAGTGTAAGCTCCCGCCCCTGAGCCATGGTTGGGAACCTACCCTCCACCCTCTACCAGTCTGTTCCCCTCAGGGCTGGGCAGATGAAAAAGACAGAAGTCAGGAAATGGTACCAAGGTGAGGTGTTCAGAAAAGCCACTTCCTACTGAGGGAGGCTTATGCCTTTGGGGAAGAATGAGCAGAGGGAAGCATGAAGCTTTGGGGCCCAAAGCCCAGGGAGCATTCCAGGGGAGCCAGAAAGCAAGTGCAGGGCAGGACCTGTATGGTGACCATACCTAGGCCTGAGAGCAGGGGAGCCGGAAGCAGATCGCCCAAACAGGAAGCCTGGGGTGGGGGCCGGAAGGCTGCTGGGACTGAGTGGGGAACCCTGGGCCCTGGGCCTGCCAGGGCTGTGCTCAGGATGTGGTGAGAGAATAAGGAAGCAGCCGCTGCTGGGGTGGGGGTGGGGACGAGGCAGCACAGAGTTCCTCTGACCCAGACGCCTCACTCTGCCTTCTCCCCTCTCTCAGCACCCTGCTCTTCAGGGACTGGGTGTCTTGTCGCAGCTCTGCTGCAACACACTGGCTCAGGAGTAGGAGATAGGAGGACCCTGCCACCAACCCCCTCTTCACCTTCCCTAAATAACTCGTTTACAGGCTAATCCCATCAAACTTATCCCATCAGGAGAAAAATCCCAGCCCTGTCACTGGAGCCCAGGGGATGGCAGTGGCTGGTGCGTACCCCAGAGGCCTCTCGGGCTGAGAGACCAGCCCCATTGTGACCTTATATAGCTGATGGGAGAGGAGCGAGTGAGTCACACCCTCTCTACCCCCAGCCCCCACTCCCATGCAGGCTGTGCATTCCTGAGAAGCCCAGTCAGATGTTGGTTGGGGGTGAGGAGGCAGGGTGCGGGGGAGATAGAAACAGACTGAGAGCAAATGAAATCAAATAAGTTCTTTTCAGAGTAGATAATAAACTACAGAAGTTATTATTCCAGAAGAGGATATGAGAAGAAAACAAAAATGGGTTCCCAGAAATGTGGGTAAATCTGTCAGTAACAGAAACCTAAGTAGTCCCTTCTGAGAACTTGGGATACAAGCAGCCTGGCTGCTGTCGGATTCTACCAGCAGTTCCACAGACATCAACTGTGTACAGGCTGGCCCACCCCAGACTGTTTCCCCAGCATCGGTCCTCTGTTGGGACCTCATCTGAGGTTTGCACAAACCCTAACCTCTTGTGTTGTAGCAACTTCCAAGCTCCTTTGTTTTTTATTTTTTTTCTGAGATGGTCTTGCTGTCTTGCAGCCGGGAATTCAACAGCAAGATTTCAGCTCACTGCAGCCTGCACCTCCCAGGTTCAAGCGATTCTCTAGCCTCAGCCTCCTGAGTAGCTGGAACTATAGGCGCACGCCACCTTGCCTGGCTAATTTTAATATTTTTAGTAGAGATGGGATTTCACCATGTTGTCCAGGCTGGTCTCAAACTCCTGACCTCCAGTGATCCACTTGTCTCGCCCCCCACAAAGTGCTAGGATTACAGGTGTGAGCCACCTTCCCCGGCCCCAAGATCCTTTCAACAGCAGACACAAGTATAATAAATTAGTCAATTTTCTAGTAAGTTAGAAGATGGTAAGTGATTATTAAAAAAAAAATAGAACAGTGGAACTTAGAGGTTCAGGAGGTGGGGGAGTGCGTATGGAGACTTTAAAATAGGGTGATCAGGAGGGTCAGAGCCTTGCTGATATTTGGGGGAATGTTCCATTAGGAAGGAAGAGCTAGTACTGTTCTGGTCCTGAGATGGGAGTGCATGGATAGAACCAAGGCCAGTGTGGCTGCAGTGGAGGAAGAGGCCAGACAGACAAGGGGAGGGGCGACACACTGGGGGACCCTGTAGGTTTTGATTGGGCTCTGGCTTTTGCTCCAAGTAAGATGGGAAGACACTGCAGGGTTTGGAGCCAACAAGGCGTGACACATACAGTCCTTGAGTTCCACCTTCCCATGGGGACCCAGGTGTTGTATCTGATTTTTTTCTTTTTTAGAAACCGCGTCACTGTATTGCCCAGGCTGGTCTGCAACTCCTGGGCTCAAGAAATCCTCCCACCTCAGCCTCCCAATGTGCGGGGATTACAGGCATGAGCCACCGTGCCTGACTGCTGTCATATCTGATGCAGCTCTTAGCAGTCACCTGCCCAGCCACCCTCCTGGCTTCTCTTTTCATACGTCAGTCCATTAGGGGACTCAGGGATGTGTATAGCTGGCCCCAAGTCTTCCCAACACATGCCAGGGAAGGCCTGAGGAGATCATTTGGACCTTTCCAAGTAGTTCACATGGAATCCTCCTGCTGTATCCCTAATCCCCTTGGCTCCTAGACTTAATCTCACCCTGCCCCTTCCCCCTGAGCTTCTTAAGAGGGCAAAGGGGAAGGGTAGAAAAGCAGTAAGAACAGCTGGGGCTCTCCTGCTCTTGGGACAGTGTGATTACGAAGGGTTTTCTGTGCCCTGTCTGGTCTTCTGTCTCTGTGCCTGTCCCTTCGGACACACTGTCGACCCCCACCCCAGGTCTGTGTGGACTTTCCTTTCTGCCATTGTCATCGCCCCCAGCCTTTCAGAGTTTCAGAGGCTCATCTTTCCCTTGTGTGTTGCGGAAGTCTCTTGGTTCCTCTGGGCCTTTCTGTTCGTCTCCCATCTCTTCCCAGGCCCTAGACCCCCTTTGCTATGGATAGGAAAAGAATGAGGGGAGTGAGAGGGAACAGGTGGCCAGGGTCCTGGGTTTCGCATACGACAGCAAGGGGCTGTGGATATGAAAACCTTACTTTTAGCTGAGACTCGCTCCCCAGCAAGTTCCTTCCCTGCTGGCCAGCCTGCTGGCTCCTCTGGGAAATCTACTCCATTGCCCCCAAGGTGCCCAAAGACTCGGTTCTGATCATAAGACTTGTCTCCATGTATTTTAATTTCTTTTTACCCCTCTGCCTCCCACAGTCGAAAGAGCAGGGACCTTGGTCCTATAGTATTCACTTCTGCCTCCCAAGCCCCTGCCAATGTACAGGGCAAAGTCTGATGTTTTGAAATGACAGGATCGAAGAGGGAAGCTCTAGGATTGGAGAGCCAGTATGGAAAGGAAAACTGGATCCCAGAGTGGATGGGGACAGTGAGTGGGGTGCCTAAGTCCAGCCCCCACCCCACGTTCCGCGCGTCCCACCTGCCCCCTTGCAGACTCCCCCCGCCACCTCCGATTCCCCTGCAACCCCCCATGGGCTTCTCTCGCACTGACCTTGCCTCCTGCCCCCTTTTCTCCCTCATTCAGCTTAAGATCTCCTTCAGCGAGACAGCCCTGGAGACCACGTACCAATACCCCTCCGAGAGTTCGGTACTGGAGGAGCTGGGCCCGGAGCCTGAGGTCCCCAGTTCCCCCAACCCCCCAGCAGCCCAACCCGACGACGAAGAGGATGAGGAAGAGCTGCTGCTGCTGCAGCCAGAGCTCCAGGGCGGGCTGCGCACCAAGGCCCTGATTGTGGGTAAGCAGAGGCTGCGCCGGCCCGAGGGCGCCCCCTGCTGTCAGAGTGGGAGCTGCGGTCCAGGAGGGAAGAGAAGGGAGGATTTCATGTAGGCGCTTACAAGGGGCTTGGCAGGTCCTCTGGTCCACCTGCTCCTTTAACAGATAAGCAAACTGAGGTCCCGGGAAATGAAATACACATTGAGTCTTCAGGTTTTAAAACCAGAACACTTCCCGAGTGCTGTAATCTGGTTAAAACCACAGGGTGGGTGGACAGGCCTGAGTTGGAATTCCAGCTTGTCTCTTAATTGTGTGATCTCAGAGAAACCATCTGATCTCTGGCTTTAGTGTATTATTTATGAAATGAAGTTAATAATAACTACCTCCTGTGGCTCATGCCTGTAATCTCAGCACTTCGGGAGGCCAAGATGGGTAGATCGCTTGAGCCTAGGAGTTCAAGATCAGCCTAGGCAACATGGCAAAATCCTGTCTCTACAAAAAAAATACAAAAATTAGCCAGGTGTGGTGGTGCGCAGTTGTGGTTCCAGCTACTCAGGAGGCTGAGGTGGAAGGATCACTTGACCTCAGGAGTTGGAAGCTGCAGTGAGCTGACTGCTGTGCACCACCACTGCACTCCAACCTGGGCAACAGAGGAAGACCCTGTCTCAAAAGAAATAAACAGGCCCAGCACAGTGGCTCACACCTGTAATCCCAGCACTTCGGGAGGCCATGGCAGGTGGATCACTCAAGGTCAGAAGTTCAAGACCAGCCTGGCCAACATGGTGAAACCCTGTCTCTACTAAAAATACAAAAATTGGCCAGGCATGGTGGCTCATGCCTGTAATCCTAGCACTTTGGGAGGCCTAGGCGGGCAGATCACCTGAGGTCAGGAGTTCGAGACCAGCCTGGCCAACATGGTGAAACCCTGTCTCAAAAAAATAAAATAAAATAATTAAATAAATAAATAAAAATACAAAACTTAGCCAGGCATGGAGGTGGGCACCTGTAATCCCTGCTACTTGGGAGGCCAAGGCAGGAGAATTGCTTGAACCTGGGAAGCAGAGGTTGCACTGAGCCAAGATGGTGCCAGTACACTCCAGCCTGGGAAACAGAGCGAGACTCCATCACAAAAAAAAACAACAAAAAAAAAGCTACTTCCTGGAGTTGTTGAAAAGAAAGTTATTATTTATTTATTTATTTTTATTTATTTGAGACAGACTCTTCCTCTGTCATCCAGACTGGAGTCCAGTGGCACAATCTCAACTCACTGCAACCTCTGCCTCCCAAGTTCAAGTGATTCTCATTCCTCAGCCTCTAGAGTAGCTGGGATTATAGACATGTACTATCACATCTGGCTAATTATTGTATTTTTAGCAGAGATGGGGTTTCACCATGTTGGCCAGGCTGGTCTTATACTCCTGACCTCAAGTGATCCTCCCACCTCAGCCTCCCAAAGTGCTGGGATTAGATTAAATAATTTTTGTGAACCACCGAGACCCACAGCTGGATATCAGATTACTTAATCTTTCTTGGAGTTATGGTGAGATTAAACAGTTAGAAGGATGCCTGGCACAGAGTTCGAGCTAAATGAGAGATGGATGTGGTTACCGGTGGTAAGGTGCTTTAGATATGGAAGACTTCCTGCATGCCGACTGCCCTTCAGTTTGTGTGTGGGGGGAGGGAGGGCAGGAAGCAGAGACTCTTACTCATTCTCTGTCATCATTGCCTCCTCTCCCATAGATGAGTCCTGCCGGCGGTGACCATCTTCCAATATAGAGATATACGTCCCTCCTTCCTGTAACTGAAGATCCTGGAGCCTGGAAGATTCAGGGCAGACAGACCCTAATAATGAGCCTGGCAGGGAAGGGCAACCACCATCTTCTAACTTGCTTTCTCCACCCTGTTTCTGGGGGCAGAGCCAATTGCCCAATTTCTACCCTAATCTAAAGTCCCTAGTGTGGGTGGGGTTAAACATGCTGGTGCATCCTAGGTGATCCAAGAGTGAGCACCAAGTCCTGAGAAGGAGCACAGAACTCCCAGAGGGTGGAGATGGAGCTGCTGCCCCCCATGGCAGGGTACGCTTTTCCCATAGCCTTCCTCCCCACCATCTCGTGGGGGATCTCAGGATTTAAGCACTCATTTCTCTGGGAGGCCCAGACCCCATTCCATTTATAGGCACATCTCCTTTATTTCCTAGGTCACTGCCCCTTTGTTTACAGCTCCTGCCTCCTCTCTTGACCACAGCCTGGTTTACAAATTCCACCAGCTCCCAGCTCCACCTGCCAAAGTCCCAGGTTTACAAGCCACGCTTACTTACTGTGTCTGCGTGGAATTCTCTCCTCTGTCCCCTCCAGTCTCCTCATTGGAGTGACCTGAAGGCGCGGCTTCCTCCACTTTTTCTCAGTATTACTTTGCCTCAGTTTTCCCCAAAAGGGAAGGCTGGAAATCTTAACTCTGTACCCCTTGATAGTTATTTAATTCTGTTTCTCCTTGTGGTTCACAATTGAACTGAACTGAGATGGTGTGGGGTGTCGAAGGAGACACCTCACCTCTCCTCTCCTATTGTGCCGCCTTTATCAATTGCCTGTTTTGTTTTTTAACTTTCCATAATAAAATGGAGTTTTCTCCAACTCTTCTGCTTCTCCTTATTTATTTATTTAGGATGGAGTTTTGCTCTTGTTGCCTAGGCTGCAGTGCCACGGCACAATCTCAGCTTACAACAACCTCTGCCTCCCAGGTTCGAGCGATTCTCCTAGCTCAGCCTCCTAAGTAGCTGGGATTACAGGCATGTGCCACCACGCCTTTTTAGGCCGTCTCTACTAAAAAGGTTAAACCCCCATCTCTACTAAAAAGGTTAATTTTTTGCCTTTTTAGTAGAGACGGGGGTTCACCATGTTGGCCAGGCTGGTCTCAAACTCATGGCCTCTTGATCCTCTGCCTCAGCCTCCCAAAGTGCTATGATTACAGGCATGAACCACTGCGGCGCCCAGCTTGCTTCTCCTTTAGAAAAAAAAAAGGTGAGGGGGTGGGCACAGTGGCTCACGCCTGTAATCCCAGCACTTTGGGAGGCTGAAGCAGGCGAATCACCTGAGGTCAGGAGTTCAAGACCAGCCTGGCCAATGTGGTGAAACCCCATCTCTACTAAAAATACAAAAATTAGCTGGGTGTGTTGGTGGGTGCCTGTAATCCCAGCTACTTGGGAGGCTGAGGCAAGAGAATCACTTGAACCTGGGAGGCAGAGGTTGTAGTGAGCCAAGACTGTGCCACTGCACTCCAGCCTGGGCAACAAGAGCAAGATTCCGTCTCAAAAAAAAAAAAGCTTAAAAAAAGAAAAATAATAAGGTATGTGACGGGATGCTCTGGTGGCTGGTGGAGAGGAAAATGATGGGGGATGAACCAGGAGCTCAGCACCAACATGTAAAAAGGGGTCTGGGAAGTTGTGCATGGGTTTCACGTAGGACAAGCAGGTTACATAAGAAAGGGTAGTTGAAGTGTCCACTAGACTGGAAGTGCCATGAGGGCTGACTACATCAGCTGGATTCACTGCAATATCCCACACCTATCAACTAGTAGATGCAAAATTATTTCTAGAATGAATGACAACAAATAAATGAATAGATGAAAAGGGTTGAAATTCTAGAAGCAGAGGACTCTGAGTTAAAGGGTTCTAGTTTTCAAAAGCCTGCTGCCATGCAGGCAGCTAGGTAGTGTATAACACACAACCCATGTGGCTAATCCAGGGATATTTACTCCAAGAGTTGGGGCCATAACTAGTAAATCTGAAATTGCTGCAAAATAAAGTAAGTATATACAGGAGTGCAGTTTCCTGGAAAAGTTTCTCCTCTGATAAGACAATGGATTTTTATATCCTTAAATGTTTACAAACCATCTTGATAATTAATGACTTTCCTGCCCATATAGTTGATATTTGGGATTTTCCCATTTCAAAGAATATCTTATATAAATGTGTAACATCAATATTTTACTCACCAGGTATTTTTGTTTGTTTGTTGTTAGCTCTCCAGGCTAACAAAGACAAGGCTGAGTATTTACAGTCCTTCTACCACTACAAGTTGCTACTCTCAGACTGGTCAGAGGAGACCCCACCCTTTTACTAAAAAAACAAATGTGTCGGGTGGTGGCTCACACCTATAAACCCAGCACTTTGGGAGGCTGAGGCAGGCGGATCACTCAGGAGATCAAGACCATCCTGGCCAACACAGTGAAACCCTGTCTCTATGAAAAATACAAAAAAATTAGCCAGCCGTGTGGTAGGCGCCTGTACTCCCATCTACCCAGGAGGCTGAGGCAAGAGAATCCTTCAAACCCAGGAGGTAGAGGTTGCAGTGAGCCAAGATCGTGCCACTGCACTCCAGCCTAGGCAACAGAGCCAGTCTCCAACACAAAAAAAAAAAAAGTATCAAATTCATCTTTTTTTTTTTTTTTTTTTTGACTGAGTCTCACTCTGTCACCCAGGCTGGAGTACAGTGACATGATCTCAGCTCACTACAACCTCCGCCTCCAGGGTTCAAGTGATTCCCCTCCCTCAGCCTCCTGAGTAGCTGGGAATACAGGCGCATACCACCATGCCTGGCTAATTTTTCGTATTTTTAGTAGAGATAGGGTTTCACCATGTTGGCCAGGATGGTCTTCATCTCCTGACCTTGTGATCCACCTGCGTCAGCCTCCCAAAGTGCTGGGATTACAGGTGTGAGCCACCGCACCTGGTCACCACCAATTGATCTTAACCATATGCCGAAAGTCTTCAATTTATTAGCAAGAGAACCAGCTAGGTGTCAAAAGATTCAGCCATTTCAGAGACGATCTGGGTAGGGAGGGAAACAGAATGATTATATTAGTAGCCTATTAGGTAAAGGTCCTAATACGTTTCCAGCTGTGACTCAAGAAAACAGAATTAGGAAGCTCTGAGGTGCCAGGGGTGCCCACAGTCCATCTCAGAAGCAAAACAACACATTCAAGAAGTCAACGATGTAGATCCACCTGTAACTGTTAATAAGAAAAATGTTTCAAGAGCCTGGTGCGGTGGCTCACACCTGTAATCCCAGCACTTTGGGAGGCCGAGATAGGCGGATCACCTGAGGTCAGGAATTCAACACCAGCCTGGCCAACATGGTGAAACCCTGTCTCTACTAAAAAAATACAAACAAAAAAAAATTAAAAAAAAAATTAGCTGGGTGCCTGTAACCCCAGCTACTCGAGAGGCTGAGGCAGGAGAATTACTTGAACCTGGGAGGCGGGAGGTTGCAGTGAGCTGAAATCATTCCATTGCACTCCAGCCTGGGCAACAAGAGGAAAACTCTGACACACACACACACACACACACACAGAGAGAGAGAGAGAGAGAGAGAGAGAGAGAGAGTCAGAGAGAGAGAGAACAATGTTTCATTTCCTAACAGTAGTTTCTGGTAACTCCAATTAATGATAAAGGTATGATGCAGAATCAAACAAATCAGACAGCAGAGCATCAAGTGACAAGTTCAGCTTTTTCTTTTCTTTTTTTTTTGAGACGGAGTCTCACTCTGTTGTCCAAATTGGAGTGCAGTGGCGAGATCTCTGCTCACTGCAACTTTTGCCTCCCAGGTTCAAGCTATTCTCCTGCCTCAGCCTCCTGAGTAGCTGAAATTACAGGCGACTGCCCCCGTGTCGGCTTTTTGTATTTTTAGTAGATATGGGGTTTCTCTATGTTGGTCAGGCTGGTCTCAAATTCCTGACCTTGTGATCCACCTGCCTCGGCCTTCCAAAGTGCTGGGATTACAGGCATAAGCCACCGCACCAGGCTTGTGTGTGTGTGTGTGTGTGTGTGTGTGTGTGAGATGGAGTTTTGCTCTTGTTGCCCAAGCCGGAGTGCCATGGTATGATCTCGGCTCACCCACTGCCACCTCCACCTCCCAGGTTCAAGCGATTTGCCTGCCTCAGCCTCCCAAGTAGCTGGGATTATAGGCGCCTGTCACCACATCTGACTAATTTTTGTATTTTTAGTAGAGACAGAGTTTCACCATGTTCGCCAGGCTGGTCTCAAACTCCTGACCTTGTGATCTGCCAGCCTCCGCCTCTCACAGTGCTGGGATTACATGCATGAGTCACCACAACCGGCCCGCCTTGCTTATTTTTAAATAAGCAGCCACCAGTGATTTTTCTCAAGCTGTTGGCAAAAATGCAGAACACAGTTTGCGCATTCCTTAGTTTGGAGATTTTTTCTTTAACAACTTTCCTAGTTTCCCAGTTTCTTCCTGTCCAGAGGTCCTTCCTTATGCCTGACTTGTCTTCACTCCTGCTGCAGACAAACCAGTCCTAGCAAAAGTCACTTTTTTTTTTTTTGAAATGGAGTCTCACTCTATCGCCCAGGCTGGAGTGCAGTGGCAGGATCTTAGCTCACTGCAACTTCTGCCTCCTGGGTTCAAGTGATTCTCCTGCCTGAGCCTCTTGAGTAGCTGAGATTATAGGCATGTGCCATCATGCCTGGCTTAATTTTTTTTTTTTTTTTTTTTTTTTGAGACAGAGCCTTGCTCTGTCTCCCAGGCTGGACTGCAGTGGCACCATCTCGGCTCACTGAAACCTCTGCTTCCCAGGTTCAAACAATTCTCCTGCCTCAGCCTCCCGAGTAGCTGGGACTATAGGCGCATGTCACCACGCCTAATTTTTTTTTTTTTTTTTTTAATTTGAGATGGCGTCTCACTCTGTTGTCCAGGCTGGAGTGCAGTGGCGCCATCTCGGCTCACTGCAACCTCTGCCTCCCCAGTTCAAGCGATTCTCCTGCCTCAACCTCCTGAGTAGCTGGGATTACAGGAGCCCACCACCACACCCGGCTAATTTTTTGTATTTTTAATAGAGACGGAATTTCATCATGTTGGATCAGGCTGGTCTCGAACTCTTGACCTCAGGTGATCCTCTCGCCTCGGCCTCCCAAAGTGCTGAGATTACAGACGTGAGCCAGAGACTACAGCTTGCCCGGCCAGGTAATTTTTGTATTTTCAGTAGGGACAGGGTTTCGCCATCTTGGCCAGGCTGGCCTTGAATTCCTCACCTCAGGTGATCCTCCTGCCTCGGCCTCCCAAAGTTCTGGGATTACAGGCGTGAGCCACGGCGCCCGGCCAACACTGCCAATATATTTAATGAACATGGACCCGATCTAACAATTTGAAATAGAATCTCTGTTCCCCACTTACTTTGTATAGTTTTTGGGTCTATAAAACGTCCATATTTTACTTCTTTATTATGTATCCTGTCTCTCCCTCACTGCAAAATGTAAATTCGGTAAGGAATTTTTTATTTCTTCTTTGTTATATCCCCAGCGACGAAAAACAATGAGCACACATTAGGAGCCCATTAAATTAATTTCGCTTCTTGAATAAATGCAAGACCGACGCACTCACGGACTGACCATCAGGGGGCGTCAGAGAAACTGAACAGAGACGGAAATGAAGAAAAAAGAATTACCCTGCAGCTTCAGGTACGGTTCCGCGAGGTTTGAACTCGCTCGGCCACCGTAGTGCTTAGAGGCCGAAAAAGTGCAGCCCCTTCCGGTCTCCGCGGTAAGGAAAGATGGGTTTGGGATGTCGGAAACTGATCCTAGACGTCCCAAAGTAGCTGCCTTGCGAAGCTGAGGCTCCAGCCGAGGGCTGCAGATCTCCGACCGGCCTAGCCGTCAGCAAGCCTGCCGGAGGCTTCAGGGCTGGGAGCAGGGAGCGTGGGTCGCCATGGCGACGCCGGCGGGGCTGGAGCGCTGGGTTCAGGACGAGCTGCACTCGGTGCTGGGGCTGAGTGAGCGGCACGTCGCCCAGTTCCTGATCGGTACCGCGCAGCGCTGCACCTCGGCTGAGGAGTTCGTGCAGCGCCTACGAGACACTGATACCTTGGACCTCAGTGGTCCGGCCCGGGACTTCGCCCTGAGACTCTGGAACAAGGTGCCGGCAAGGGTGGGGAGTGGAGCAGGGAAGGGGCCCTGTGATTTGTTCCGGTGAGGCTGGCTTAACGGTCCATCGAGAAGTTAAGTAAGCTCAGTTCACAAGCATTTATTCCTTTTCCGAGAAGTTAAGTAAGCTCAGTTCATAAGCACTTACTCCCTTCCGTTGAGCTGCTGGACGCCCAGCTCAGTGGAGAAGATTAAAGAGGGCGTAGGTGTGTCAGGTTAAGCGCAGTAGAAAGGTGTTTCTCGAATTCTAACATGCATCTAGGGCTCATGTTAAAACGCAGATTGCGATTCAGTAGGGATCTTAATTTCTGCATTTCTTTCTTTCTTTCTTTCTTTTTTTTTAGAGACAAGGCCTCGCTCGCCCCGTCGCCCAGGCTGAAGTGCAGTCGTACCATCAGGGCTAACTACAGCGTCGACCTCCCTGGCTGAAGTGACCCTCCCACCTCATCCTCCCCAGTAGCTGGGACTCCGGGAGCACCACCACCCCCGGCTAATATCTTTCATTTTTATTTTTTTAAAGAGACGAGGTCTTGCTTTGTTGCACAGGTTGGTCTCTAACTCCTCAGCTCAAGCAATCCTCTCTCCTCAGCCCCCAAAAGTGCTGGGATGACAGGCGTGCACGCACCACCATGCCTGGGCCCCCTCAACTTCTGAACTTCCTTTCAGTCAGTTAACAGAGGGGACCAGATGCAGTGGCTCACACCTGTAATCCTAGCACTCTGGGAGGCTGAGGCAGGAGGATCACTTGAGCCCAGGAATTGGAGACCAGCCTGGGCAACATGGTGAAACCTTGTTCCTACTAAAAATTTAAAAATTAGCTGGGCATAGTAGTGTGCACCTGTGTTTGCAGCTACTTAACGAGGCTGAGGTGGGAGGATCGCTTGAGCCCAAGAGGAGCAGAGTGAAACCCTGTCTCAAAAAAAAAAAAAAAAAAGCTGTGGGCCCCATTCAGGTTGATGAACATGAAGTGAAGCCATGAGAAAGAAAGAGAATGAAGACTAGTTAGCTGGTTTAAGACTAAATAATTGCTTAAATTAGGAATAGAGCTAAGTGGGAGGGCAGAGATCAGGAGTTTCTCAGACCTCCTTATCTTCCCCTCTACTGACAGGTACCACGAAAGGCAGTGGTAGAAAAGCCGGCTAAGGCAGCAGAGCGGGAGGCCCGAGCCCTGCTGGAGAAGAACCGATCTTATAGGTTGCTGGAAGACAGTGAAGAGAGCAGTGAGGAGACTGTGAGTAGGGCCGGGAACAGCCTCCAGAAGAAGCGTAAAAAGAGGAAACATCTCAGGAAGAAGCGTGAGGAAGAGGAGGAAGAAGAGGAGGAAGAGGCTTCCGAGAAGGGGAATAAGAAAACAGGGTAAGTCAGAAGCAGGTCGAGAGAGGATGGGGCAGGTGGAAGTGTTCTCGATGCCCTTATTGAATCCCCTGGGCTGGGCTGCAGGGGGAGTAAACAGCAGACAGAGAAGCCAGAGTCGGAGGATGAGTGGGAACGGACAGAGCGGGAGCGCCTTCAGGACCTGGAGGAGCGTGATGCCTTTGCTGAGCGGGTTCGACAGCGGGACAAGGATCGGACTCGAAATGTCCTGGAGCGGTCAGACAAGAAGGTAAATAGGAACAGCACATTCTGTCAATCCCCAGGATCTGTGGGTGAAATCTGAGGTTGGCTGTGACTGCAGAGATAGTGATCTCTGGGAAGAAAAGGGGCTGGTCTCTACAGAGATGTTCACTCTGGTGAGAGAAGCCCTGTGCATCCTGCGGCTTCCTAAGGCAACTCTCTGCTATACCTGCAATCACAGAGATTCCTCACTGAGAGGTAACTTTTTTTGTGTTAGGGTACGTCTGAATGATCCTTGTGATTCTAGAGGGGAGTGGCTGTCAGTGTTGGGGGGCTCTTTGGCCTCACATCCCTCCATTGTTGGTTTCTTCTAGGCTTATGAAGAGGCTCAGAAGCGCCTTAAGATGGCTGAGGAAGACCGGAAGGCCATGGTGAGTCCCAGGGCCCGGGGAGCCAAGACCAGAAGACGAAAGGAAAGACTTTCTGATAGAGTGGTCAGGTGTAAGGAGAGAGGATATAGAGCAAGCACGGGGTGGAGGCTGATGGGGTGATCAGGTCTCTAGAGGAGGGGCTTGGCTGACAGGAACCAGCTGAGGACAGACTTAGGTTGTTGAGGGAAGGAACCTTCTTAAGTTGTAGGGGAAAGGAGGCTGCCATAAGTCCTCCTTGACTCTTTAGGATGAAATATACTGTGTATTAGTGAATGAAATTGTGAGCTTTCCCTATTCCTGAGTCCTAATGAGATGTGAGGCAGCTGGAATGTTGTCGAGAAAGTTGCTGGAGGGTGAGGCAGCACATCCCATTGTACGGGAATGTGCTGACCATTCAGCTTAGGCACACCATCTCCAAATACCTTCCCACCACCTAATTTCTGCACCCCTTATGTGGCTTTGTCTTCTCACTGGACAAGGACAGAGCCCTTGTAATTCATGAACTGGACTTTTTGCAGTGTGAGTCTAGGTAGGGTAGGCTGTTTTCCAAAGGCCTGGTCTTGTCAAGTAAAGTCATACTTAGATTCCCCAGTAGAATTTTGAGACTCTTGGAGTTCTTTATTTTATTTTATGTTATGTTATGTTATTTTATGTTATGTTATGTTATTTTGAGACGGATTCTTGCTCTGTCGCCAGGCTGGAATGCAGTGGTGCAATCTCGGCTCACTGCAACCTCCGCCTTCCAGGTTCAAGTGATTCTCCTGCCTCAGCCTCCTGAGTAGCTGGAATTATAAGTGCATGCCACCACGCCCAGCTAATTTTTGTATTTTTAGTAGAGATGGGGTTTCACCATGTTGGCCAGGATGGCTTGATCTCTTGACCTTGTGATCACCTGCCTTGGCCTCCCAAAGTGCTGGGATTACAGGGGAGAACCACTGCGCCCAGCCCTTTTTATTTTTAAAAATTTATTATTTTTTTTTTGAGATGGAGTTTCACTCTTGTTGCCCAGGCTGGAGTGCAGTGTTGTGCTCTCAGCTCACGGAACCTCTGCCTCTCGTGTTCAAGTGATTCTCCTGCCTCTGCCTCCTGAGTAGCTGGGATTATAGGCATGAGCCATCTCGCCTGGCTAATTTTGTATTTTTAGTAGAGACAGGATTTCACCATGTTGGCCAGGCTGATCTCAAACTCCTGACCTCAGGTGATCCACCTGCCTCAGCCTCCCAAAGTGGTGGGATTATAGGTGTGAGCCACTGTGCCCGGCCTTAATTTTTCTTTTTCAATTACAAAAATTTTTAAGCGCATAGGGAAGTTGAAAGAGTAGAACAGGCCAGGTGCGGTGGCTCCTGCCTGTAATCCCAGTACTTTTGGGAGGCCGAGGCAGGCGGATCACGAAGTCAAGAGATCCAGACCATTCTGGCCAACATGGTGAAACCCCATCTCTACTAAAAAACACAAAAATTAGCTGGGCATGGTGGCATGTGCCTGTAGTCATGGCCACTCGGGAGACTGAGGCAAGAGAATCACTTGAACCCAGGAGTCAGAGGTTGCAGTGAGCCAAGATTGCGCCACTGCACTCCAGCCTGGCGACAGAGCGAGACTCCGTCTCAAAAAAAAAAAAAAAAAAAAAAAAGAATAGAACGAATAATACTGATGCACACTATTCAGATAGAAAAATGACTAGTACTATGTGCAGTCTTTGCATTGTCTATGTAAGTGTGGTAAGGTTTTTCTTTTCAGACCATTTAAAAGAATCTTACACCTTATGGCATTTTATCTCTAAGTAGATCAGTGTGTACCTGCTAAGGATAAAGACATTGTCCTCTAGAACCAGAATGATCTTGTCACAGCCAGGAAGTTGAACAGCAATTCTTAGGTGTCTATTAAGATCTCTCTACAATAGAAGATTCCCTCATTACTCTCAAAATAACTTTAATAACTGCTTTTTCCTAACAAGAATGTAGTCAAGGTTCAAACATTGCATTTGGTTATTAGATTTTAAGTTTGTTTCTTTCTGTCTCACCTTTCAGTGTCCTACATTTTGGATTTCTTTCCTTATCTTGTGGTGTTAAGTACTTCTCTGCCCTGTGCTTTCTTTAAAGCAGGAATTGGATCTAAAGCTTGTATACACTCAGATTAAACAGTTGTGGCAGGAATACCTCTTGGGCGGTGATGTGCACTTCATGTTATGTTGTATGACGGGGACATACTATACAGTTGTGTATCTGTTAGTATTATATCCTTTCTACCAGCAGCCTTTCATCTAATGGTTTTACCAGCCACTGCTAATCCTTTCCTGAACATGTCATTTTGTTGGGGTTTTTTGGATTCTGTCATTCCTGTTATATGTATTGGCTAGAATTTGTATATAAAGAAGAACTTTTCCTCAGCAACTAGGAACAAGCTACAATTCCTCCTTTTTTTTTTTTTTTTTTTGAGATGGAGTCTTTCCCAGGCAGGAGTTCAGTGGGGCAATCTTGGCTCACTGCAATCTCCCCCTCCGGGGTTCAAGCGATTCTTCTGCCTCAGCCTCCCAAGTAGCTGGGACTAAAAGCGCGCGCTACCACGCCCAGATAATTTTTGTATTTTTAGTAGAGACAGGGTTCACCATATTGGCCAGGCTGTTCTCAAACTTCTGACCTCGTGAAGGTCACCCGCCTCAGCCTCCCATACTGTTTGGATTACAGGCGTGAGCCACCGCACCTGGCCTACAATTCCTTCTTAAAAAACAGGGTAGGCCAGGCATGGTGGTTCACGCCTGTAATCCCAGCAGTTTGGGATGCCGAGGCAAGCAGATCACAAGGACAAGAGGATGAGACCATCCTGGGCAACATGGTGAAACCCCATCTCTACTAAAAATACATAAATTAGCTGGTATGGTGGCACATGCCTGTAGTCCCAGCTACTCAGGAGGCTGAGGCAGGAGAATCACTTGAACCTGGGAGGCAGAGGCTGCAGTGAGCCGAGATCGAGCCACTGCGACAGAGCAAGACTCTGTCTCAAAAAAAAAATAAATAAATAAAAAGCAGGGTAAATGTTTGTTTTCTTTTAAATACCAGTTTTTAGAGTAAGGAGTTTGGTGTAACAGTCATTTCACTAGTGACAGAGATTTTTTTTCCCCTTGTTTTTTGTTTGTGTGTGTCACATTGGACTCATGAATTTTTATTTTTCAATATTTTATAATCTCACATCATTATTCTTTTTGATGCTTAAATTGCTCTGATTTTTTGCCCATATTAAAAAAAAAAAACCTGCCTCTTCCATTGAAGGAATATTTCATTGTGGTACTTAGATTAGGTCATGATCATAAACTGCATTTTAAGTCTTTACAGAACAAACAAGAAAAGCCAAGTGACTAAATAGAACCAGACCCCTTAATGGTAGAGCAGCAGAGGGACTTATTTTTATTTATTTATTTTGAGCTGGTATCTCGCTCTGTCACCCAGGCTGGAGTGCAGTGGTATGATCTCAGCTCACTGCAACCTTCACCTCCCAGGTTTAAGCAATTTTCTGCCTCAGCCTCTTGAGTAGCTGGGATTACAGGCATGTGCCACCATGCCTGGTTAATTTTTTGTATTTTTGGTAGAAACAGGGTTTCACCATGTTGGCCAGGCTGGTCTTGAACTCCTGAACTCGTGATTCACCCGCCTTGGCCTCCCAAAGGGCTGGGATTACAGGTGTGAGCCACCACACCTGGCCTGAGGGGCTTATTTTTTAAGACAGAGTTTTGTTCTTGTTGCCCAAGCTGGAGCGCAATGGCGTGATCTAAACTTACTGCAGCCTCCACCTCCCAGGTTCAACCAATTCTCCTGCCTCAGCCTCCTGAGTAGCTGGGATTACAGGTGCCCACTGCCATGCTGGCTAATTTTTTGTATTTTTTGTAGAGACAGGTTCACCATGTTGGCCAGGCTGGTCTTGAACTCCTGACCTCAAGTGATCCACCCACCTCTACCTCTCAAAGTTCTGGGATTACAAGCATGAGCCACCACACCTGGCCACCAGAGGGGCTTTGACCCTACAGTAGAGGAAGTTGTGATCACAGGGAAGATGATGTTATCATGGTAGGACTCCTGGTTAGAGCAGGAAAGGGCCTTATAAATATTGCCAGTTTTCTGCTGTCATCTATAATGTGTCCTGAAAAGTCTGTATTAAAGGTAAATGTGTACAAGCTAAGTGACACATAGCATGGCAGGGAGAGTACCAGAGAGCCAAACATCCCTGATTACATTTGCCTTACAGAAACACTGATGCTGTAGTCCTAACTTTTTATAATCAGTTTTTCTCCCTTCCCCAAGCTACAGTCATTCAGTTTAAAACCAAGGAACATCGAACTGGGGCTGAAGCTTGCCTCCTGTTGGCACCCCCACTGGTTTCCATCTTTGTTTAAGTTGTTTTCTGTTCGAGTCCTGTGCTTCTAAATTCTGGATTAGCCTTTTATTTTCTCCCTTTCCACTAATTTGAATAAAATGGTAAGAGTGAAATGTAAGATATACAGACTGCTGCCCTAATGTATGTATATTGACAAAGATGATAATGCTGCCCAAGAGGACTTTCCAGCTGTATTCCATTGCAGGAAGGTAGGGTGTGGGGTCAGCATGTAGCATCCAGAGAGGCCCAGATTTGGGCCTGTCACTGTTCTGGTGGTACATTGCAGAGGCAAGGTGGAGGGTGCATCCTTAGGTTCTCATGCCAGCCTGTCAGGGAGTTTTTCCCTCTTAGGGATTTGACTGTCCTTTCCCATCTCAGGTCCCCGAGCTGCGGAAGAAATCTCGCCGAGAGTACCTGGCTAAGCGGGAACGAGAGAAGCTTGAAGACCTAGAGGCGGAGCTGGCTGATGAGGAGTTCCTTTTTGGGGACGTAGAGCTGAGCCGGCATGAGCTGCGGGAGCTCAAATATAAGCAGCGAGTACGGGATCTCGCCCGGGAGTACCGGGCAGCTGGGGAGCAGGAGAAGCTGGAGGCAACCAACCGCTACCACATGCCCAAGGAAACCCGAGGACAGGTAAGGCGAAGCGGCATCTGCTTCAGCCTTCATCCCCAAGACAAATTGTGGGGAAGGCTTTAGGGGATTGGGCAACATCTGGGCCATCTCCTTTCTTGCCTTGCCTTTCCCAGTGGGCGAGGCAAAGCAAGTGGGCAGTGGGTGGGGGTAGTAACGGGAGGAGGGGGCTGGGCAGAGAGGACAGCCTCTGTTTTCGAGGCTTCACATATCCCCTCTCTCCATAGCCAGCTCGAGCTGTGGATCTGGTGGAGGAGGAATCAGGAGCCCCTGGGGAGGAGCAGCGGCGCTGGGAGGAGGCACGGCTTGGGGCAGCATCCCTGAAGTTTGGGGCCCGAGATGCTGCCTCTCAGGAGCCCAAGTATCAACTAGTGCTGGAGGAGGAGGAGACCATTGAGTTTGTGCGGGCCACTCAGCTCCAGGGTGATGAGGTAAGAGGGGAGCTGGGAGATACTCTGAGGAGGACCCGAAGCGAGTTATTTAGCTCACATCTCCTTCTCTTTCCTTTTTTTTTTTTAAAATATGGGGTTTCACCATGTTGGTCAGGCTGGTCTTGAACTCCTGACCTCAGGTGATCTGCCCGCCTTGGCCTCCAACCTGGATTATAGGCATGAGCCACCACGCCCGGCCAAAAGGTTGAACGTTTGCATTGGCCGGGAGAACCCAGGCCTCCTGCGTGGCAGGCAAGATTGCTCTACCACTGAACCACCAATGCTCTCTCTTTCCTTAGGAGCCATCAGCTCCACCTGCTTCAACTCAGGCCCAGCAGAAAGAGTCCATCCAGGCTGTCCGCCGCAGCCTCCCGGTGTTCCCATTTCGAGAGGAGCTCCTGGCTGCTATTGCTAATCACCAAGTCCTCATCATTGAAGGCGAGACAGGCTCAGGGAAGACCACCCAGATCCCACAGTATCTCTTTGAGGAGGTATAGTCATCTCACCCTTCAGCTTGCCAGGGCACCAGGCACTGATGTCCTCATTCCTTGTCAGAGCTCCTTTTCCATTACATTTTTAGTAGTCATTTAACCCGTCTTTTCCACTAAATTGTGAAATTTTTGAGAATAAAGACCATACCCTTTTCACATTTCTGTTCTTGCTTCCTGCATTCAGTTCATTCATGTTGGAAGGACAAGTAGACAGATAAGTGGAGTGGGATGTGTGTGTAAATGTTGACCTCTCTGTACTCCAGCCTGGCCAAAAGGCAAGGATTTAATGGACTATTTTCTTGCCTTTTTGTTTGTTTGGTTTTTTTGGAGACAGAGTCTTGTTCTGTCACCCAGGCTGGAGTGCAGTGGCACAGTCTCAGCTTACTGTAACCTCTGACTCCTAGATTCAAGCCATTCTGCCTCAGCCTTCTGAGTTGCTGGGATTACAGGCTTGCACCACCACACCTGACTAATTTTTTAGTAGAGACAGGGTTTCACCATGTTGGCCAGGCTGGTCTCAAACTTGACCTCAAGTGATCTGGCCACCTTGGCCTCACAAAATGCTGGGATCACAGGTGCAAGCCACTGTGCCCACCCCCTGCCTTATTTTGGAGATAAGCTCTTGCTCTGATGGCCAAGCTGGATTGACGTGGCACCATCACGGCTCACTGTAGCCTGGAACTCCTGGGCCCGAGAGATCCTCCCACCTCAGCCTCCTGAGTATCTGGGAAGTACATACCACCATGCCCATATTAAAAAAAAAAAATTTTTTTATGAGACAAGAGTCTTGCTCTGTTGCCCAGACTAGGGTGTGTTGTCATGATTGTGGCTCACTGCAACCTCTGCCTCCTGGGTTCAAGCGATTCTTCTGCCTCAGCCTCCCAAGTAGCTGGAATTATAGGGATGCACCACCATGCCCAGCTAATTTTTTATATTTTTAGTAGAGACAGGGTTTCACCATTTTGGCCAGGCTGGTCTTGAACTCCTGACCTCGTGATCCCCCCTCCTTGGCCTCCCAAAGTGCTGGGATCACAGGCATGAGCCACCACGCCCAGCCACCTTCCTGTTTTTTTACGTTAGCTGGGTCTGCCTCAGCTGATCTGTTCTTTTCCTGCTCAAGTCCAGCAGGGCCATGATCTTAATTACCCAGAGCTGAGAGAGGACCCTCTTTGAAGGCCCTAGGTCTGTCATCCTATCTATTTGCCCTTCTTTTCTGGTTTTCAGCATCTGTCTTTTTCTCCTTTTCTGCTGCCTGGCTTTTTACAACTTTCTCTGGTACGTGGTCCCAGGGGGCATATTTAGCAAAGGGCAAACCTCTTCTTTCTTCCTTGTCATTCAGGGTTATACAAAGAAGGGTATGAAGATTGCCTGCACCCAACCCCGGAGAGTGGCCGCCATGAGTGTGGCCGCCCGAGTGGCCCGGGAGATGGGCGTGAAGCTTGGGAATGAGGTGAGATTCCTAGGGAATTGGGATCTGTGACTCAGTCTACACTGCCCTCCGGTCCCCACATAAGTCTTGGTGCTTTTCTACTTCACCTTTCCCCAAGTTCCTTTCAGGGTACACCAGCCCATTCTTGGTTGCTAATGGTTCCCTTGACCAGGTTGGCTACAGCATCCGCTTTGAGGACTGCACATCAGAGCGAACTGTCCTCCGCTACATGACGGATGGGATGCTTCTCCGGGAGTTCCTCTCTGAGCCTGACCTTGCAAGTTACAGGTACGTACAGGGCCCTCATCTCCCATGAGAGAGCCCACACTCTCTTCCTCACGTTCTGCCGCCTCCCTCCCGCTCAGTGCTTTCCTGGATCTCTAATCTCTGGCCTTTCTCTCCTTCTTTCCCACCTAGCCAATTCAGCCATTGTTTTCTGATTAATCCACCAGTTCTTGAAACTTTATGGTTCAAATGGTCCTTGAACTGACCTCCAGGTACCACAGAGATGGGGCTGTAGGATAGAAGAGATTGTAGAGAAACCTCTTTTTCCTTCCCTACTCATCTCCAGGGTTTAGAAAAGAATCAGGATAGAAGACCCTTGCTGCAGAGACTTGAAATGCTGTGCGAAGACCATTTGAAAACACTTGGGATGCTCAACTCAGAGGGAGAAACAGGGGAGGCATCCTGGTTCCCTCTAAATATGTGAAGGCTGTTACATGGAAGGAAGGATCAGACTTGTTTTATGTGACCCTACAGGACATAGCTGGGAACCATGGGGAGGTTATAGGGAGACAGATTCCAGCTCAATACCAAAATGGCTGAGTAACCCTCAGAGATTGCAGGGCTTGTCAGAGTTGTTGGACCCTGGGGCTTGGCCCTCCACACAAGTCTTGGGTAGCCTGGTCTGTAAATAATGAGCTCTTAGTGCTGGAAATGGCCAACCAGGAGTTGGTTTAGCATGTGTTGAGGGGGAAAAGGGATTCATGAATGAGATGGGGGTGGGGTCAGGCCAGCTGAACAATATGTGCCTTTTCAACTCTTCAGAGGCTGTGAATTTCTGGCCTGGAAGATCACAGTGGAGCAATTGGACAGATAGAATTTGATCCTTCATATCCCTTCCGGAAAATCTCTGAGAACCCATGGAGAGCCAGCCAGTGCAAGAGTGTCTGATGCAGATGTTTTTGCCCATTGAGCCAGTCTGCTTTGTGGAATGGCTGGGGACTTCACCATCACAGTTTAGGGTTAGGCACAGAGTTGAGGTTGGGGAGGTGGGTAGGGGAAGATGGGATGAGTTCCTGGGATTTGGCTGCCACCCAGAAAAGCCAAAGAATAAAGCAAAGAGAAAGAAGGTGTCATGTACTTAACTGAGTTAGGGGGAAACCAAGGCGTGTGCAGAGTCCTCTGAGAGTTGGGGTTGAAAGGCTTAACCTGCTCCTCTTTCCAAAAGAAGAAACAGAGCAAGGAAGGATGCCAGAGACAGTTGTTCCACAGGACACCAGGAGCTTCTGGGCTGTTTGAATTGCAGCAGCTCAGGTCTATTATCCCCAGCCAGCCTTGGTGGCCTACTCTTATTGAAAGGGACCCTGCCCTCCACTTTTTTTTTTTCCTTTAAAACATGTCCTTCCACTTTTTCTAGTAATAGCAGCTGCTAAGTCTAAGCAGACTCTTGACTGAACTAGAGGGCATGTCTGACTTGTCCTGGGTCAGTGTGCAGCCTCTACATCTTGGCTCCTATTGTCTGCTGAGGCTGGGATAGGTTGTAGATCATGGGGCTGTGCCTTCTCTGACTTTCTGTTGGTCTTACGTAACTGGGATGGCTGGCTTCTCCTTAGAGCCCCCTCCCTCAACAGTCATTCTTGAGCTCTTTGTGTCCATTACTCCCCCGTCATCCAGGGAACCCTGGTGTCTGATACTGCGTAGCCCAGCGCTCCTCCCTCATTGCTCCCCTATTCCCTCCCCAGCGTGGTGATGGTGGATGAGGCACACGAACGGACCCTACACACAGACATTCTCTTTGGATTGATCAAGGATGTTGCTCGCTTCCGACCTGAGCTCAAGGTCTTAGTGGCTTCAGCCACACTGGACACTGCCCGTTTCTCCACCTTCTTTGATGACGCCCCTGTGTTTCGAATCCCCGGACGCAGGTTTCCTGTGGACATCTTCTATACCAAGGTGCTCCCTCAGGGAGGATGGGCTTAAGTCTGTGGCAGAAAAGCTGGGGCCTTTGGAGGAGGTTATCCCAAGGAGGGAAAGATGGAATGGAAAGTCCGAAGGGGAACTAGGATGAAGCGTATGTTGAGTTGGGAGGAGAGGAACGATTTGCCTAAGCAGGTGGCCCTTCTGTGACCCCATCTCTTTCTGCTCTCCAGGCTCCAGAGGCTGACTACTTGGAAGCTTGTGTCGTATCTGTGTTGCAGATCCATGTGACTCAGCCCCCTGGGGATATCCTGGTGTTCTTGACAGGACAGGTGCCTGACATGGTTGGGAGAGGGGTTGATGTATCCCAGGGGAGGACGGGGCTGGCATGTTGGTCTTCTGTGACCCTGGGACCCTTGCTGCTCCCCCCACTCTCTATCCAGGAAGAGATTGAGGCTGCCTGTGAGATGCTCCAGGATCGCTGCCGCCGCCTGGGCTCCAAAATCCGGGAGCTCCTGGTGCTGCCCATTTATGCCAACCTACCCTCTGACATGCAGGCCCGTATCTTCCAGCCCACACCACCTGGGGCACGAAAGGTCAGTTGAAGAAACCCACACTCTTCACACCTATGCTTCACACAACAGTAGTGAAAAAGGTGTGTGCCTGCCCCATGCAAGGGGAGTCCTGGGCACTACTGCACACACAGCTGAGGAGCCAGTCTCTCACCTCTGGGGCTGAAGAGAGAGGAGAAATACCGTATGAACCAAGAGAGAGCCAAATATGTGATCTGGAAAGTAAGCACAGTAGATTCAGTGGAGAAAGGAAGTCCTTGATGGGCCAAGAGGTAGGATTTGATATGGACCTTTAAGAGATATGGCTGAGGTTGGGTGCAGTAGCTCACGTCTGCAATCCCAGCACTTTGGGAGGCCAAGGCGGGTGGATCACTTGAGGTCAGTAGTTCTAAACCAGCCTGGCCAACATGGTGAAACCCTATCTCAACTAAAAATACAAAAATTAGCCAGGCGTGGTAGAGGGTGCCTGTAATCTCAGCTACTTGGGAGGCTGAGGCAGGAGAATCACTTGAGCCTGGGAGGCGGAGGTTACAGTGAGCCGAGATTGTGCCTCTGCATTCCAGCCTGGGCGACAGAGTGAGACTCTGTCTCAAAAGAGAAAAATGGCTGAGAAGTTATCAGTGGAAGGCCCAAGGCGCATTTGAGGTCAGAATGTGAGCTAGTAGGCTTAGCGGGAGGTTCACGCGGTACAGGAGTAGGAGACAAGCTAAAAACAATTTGGGGCTAAGATTAGGGAGGGCCTTTGATGACAGGAGAGCTTGGACTTTACTTATTTATTTATTGTTTTGAGACAGAGTCTTGCTCTGTCACCCAGGCTGGAGTGCAGTGGCAAGATCTTGGCTTACTGCAGCCTCTGCCTCCCAGGCTCAAGTGATTCTTGTGCCTTAGCCTCCCAAGTAGCTGGAATTATGGGTATGTACCACTACATCCAGCTAATTTTTTTTTTTTTTGAGATGGAGTCTGGCTCTATCACCCAGGCTGGAGTGCAGTGACATGATCTCAGGTCACTACAACCTCTGTCTCCCAGGTTCAAGTGATTCTCCTGCCTCAGCCTCCCGAGTAGCTGGGATTACAGGTGTGTGCCACTGTGCCCCACTAATTTTTTGTATTTTTAGTAGAGATGGGGTTTTGCCATGTTGGCCTGGCTGGTCTCAAACTCCTGACCTCAGGCGATCTGCTCACCTTGGCCTCCCGTAGTGCTGGGATTACAGGTGTGAACCGCCATACCCAGCCAAGACCCAGCTAATTTTTAGTAGAGATGGGGTTTCGCCATGTTGGCCAGGCTGGTCTTGAGCTATTGACCTCAAGTCATCTGCCTGCCTTGGCCTCCCAAAGTGCTGAGATTACAGGCATGAGCCACATGTCCAGCAAAGTTTGGACTTTAGACAGCTTAGTAGCAATCAAAGGATTTTGAGCAGAGATGTAACTTTCATTCAACAAATATTTAATGTGTTCTTTCTGTGTGGTTCCAGATACACAGGAGTTGATACAGTGATGCACAAAACAAAGTCCCTAGCCTAACAAACTTGCACTTGCCGTCTATTGGGGAAACAGTGGATGCATAAATACATAATGTCAGTTTGTGGCCAGTGCTGTGAAGAGATATAAGGCAGCACAGCAGGATGGAACTTGACTCTGAGGGGTGGGGGTGAGGACTGGCATGAAGATATTTGCCTTGGGGTATAGGGAAGGCCCTTCAGTAAAGGGAAAGTGGAATAGACACCAAACCAGGTGAGGGAAGAGCTAGGCTGATATTTGGGAGAAAAGTGCCCCAGACAGAGGGAACAGCTGATGCAAATGAAATGATCTAGTGAGGAGTGCACACACGTGGGCAGAGCAAAGCAGTGTGCAGGAGGAGTGAGGGAGGGGGTGGAGTGCTAGCAGATGAGGTCAGAAAGGCAGCCGGGGTAGGTGATCCAGGCTTTTAAGGGGCTTGGATTGAATTCTGGAGTAGGATAGGAAACCACTGAAGGATGGGGAGTGATGTGACACGTTTATATTTTAAAAGGACCATCCTGGATGCCATTGACAGGCTGGGAGTAGAAACAGGGAGACGTGTTAGAAGCCTCTTACAGGAAGTGTTGTGTGAAGTTGGAAGTGGCGGTGGGGAAGATGGGGCAGGAACTTGAACACCCCCATTTCCCTTCTGAAAAAATAAACACCCTAAATCCTCTCCTCCATTTTCTTTCCTCCTTGTGCCGCTGCTGACTCGCAGCCCCCGTTTCCCTCTCCCCTGTCTTCTGTCCTTGTCCCTTGCTCTTGACCTTGGGTACTAATTCCCTCAGCTCCTGCCCCTTACCGCAACTGCTTCACTACTCCTAACTTTCCAAGGTGACTTTTTCTGGGTAACAAGGTGGGCAAGGTCGCTGGGTGACCCCATATCCTCTCACTCAGGTGGTTGTGGCAACAAACATTGCTGAGACATCACTTACCATTGAGGGCATCATTTATGTGCTGGATCCAGGGTTCTGTAAGCAGAAGAGCTACAACCCCCGCACAGGAATGGAATCGCTCACTGTCACACCCTGCAGCAAGGTCAGCCTGGGGATGCATGGGGGTCAGGGAGGTAGAATTTGTCCACAGGGAATGTCCAACTCCAGAAGCAGGGTGGGGGCTTCTTAGCAAACAGGGATGAGCAGTTTGCATCCCTCTAAATTTCTTGCATAAATACTGCCCTTTTTCTTTTCCCTGATTAGATTGTCAGCTAGCCCGCTCTCCTTTCTTTCTAGGCCTCAGCTAATCAGCGAGCTGGCAGGGCAGGTCGGGTGGCTGCAGGGAAGTGCTTCCGCCTGTATACCGCCTGGGCCTATCAGCACGAGCTTGAGGAAACCACAGTGCCTGAGATCCAGAGGACCAGCTTGGGCAATGTCGTGTTGCTACTCAAGAGCTTAGGTGACTGGGCTACCTGAGAGAGGTGGGAGGTGGGCTGGAGTCATGGTCCTTTGAAGGGACTCTGTTCCATCCCTCCCACCTGTCTCTAGGGATCCATGACTTAATGCACTTTGATTTCCTGGACGCTCCACCATATGAGACACTGCTGCTGGCTTTGGAGCAGCTGTACGCTCTGGGAGCCCTCAACCACCTTGGGGAGCTCACCACGGTGCGTTGGGGGGCAGCATGGGTGGGGGCAGGATAATAGGGGTCAGGATGGCTCCAGGGACCCCTATAGCAATGGAGGGAATCCTGAGGGAGGACCGGGCTCAACTCTCTCTCTCTCCTCTCCTTAGTCTGGTCGAAAGATGGCAGAGCTGCCGGTGGACCCCATGCTGTCCAAAATGATCTTGGCCTCTGAGAAGTAAGCTCTCCTCTCCACCTAGGCCCCCAGGCCTCCTCTGTCTCTGGGATCTTGTCTCTTTGCCTTTTTCTCTTCATATTATTACTTAACAAATAATAAATTATTAGATAACTCTGAATGCCACCTTTTGAGGCCCACAAGGGTAAGACACTTGATCCTGTCCTTGATTATATTAAATGGGCAAGACTCACTGACAGAAAATTCTGGGTCATGAATGAAAGTAGATTTTCCATTTGGGAGGGTTATTTAATGAGGGCTGGTTTTGGAACTTATTCCCAAGGTTTCAAACTAGAACATTTAGATGTAGCTGTGGAGGGAACACCTTTAAATGCCATTCCTCTGCTGTCAGAGATCTTTTCTGAATGCACATAGTGAATGCACACTTTCTGCAGAAGCCTCAGAAGTTCCCAGTATTTTCTGCTCCTGCCTCCATGGATGTCCCTCTCTTGTGACTGTGTTTCATCTATGCTCCTACCTCCTTGACCCCCAAGCAGCTTCCAGAATCTATCTGCTGGCTGCTTTTAACCATTATGCCAACCAGCCTTCCCCACATGAGGAAACATCCAACACACAGTGATCACGTCCCCCTCCACCATATCTGTGCTTTTGTGTCTTGCTTTAAACTCGTGCTTTCCCCTTCCTGTCCCAGGTACAGCTGTTCAGAGGAGATCCTGACAGTGGCTGCCATGCTGTCTGTCAACAACTCCATCTTCTACCGGCCAAAGGACAAGGTCGTCCACGCTGACAATGCCCGTGTCAACTTCTTCCTCCCTGGTGGTGACCACCTGGTTCTGCTAAACGTTTACACACAGGTCACTGGGCTTGGGTGAGTGGGAAAGAGACATGGGGGGACGTTAGTCCTGCTGTATACTTAACTACCTCTTCTTTCTTTTTAACCCTCTTCCCAGTGGGCTGAGAGTGGTTACTCTTCCCAGTGGTGCTATGAGAACTTTGTACAGTTCAGATCAATGCGCCGAGCCCGAGATGTGCGGGAACAGCTGGAAGGGCTCTTGGAACGTGTGGAAGTTGGTCTCAGTTCCTGCCAGGGGGACTATATCCGTGTACGCAAGGTCAGCATTTCTTCTGCCTACTGCCTTCCACCCGCAGTACCTTCCTGGGGGCATGCATCAGCTCCTCCAGCCTGAGGACATGCCCTCTTCCCCTTATGTACCATGTATCCTCCCAGGGCCTTCTTTCCCAGACCACTGAAGGTTCATTCCTGGGGGATTCTTCATGCCTTCCGTACCTCGCTAGTTTTCCCAAAGCCTGAACTAAAAAGGTGGTGAGCACTTAGGGTCCCCAGATAACCTGCTTTTTCCATTGATTTTCTTTCCTGCCTTCCCCTTAGGCCATCACTGCTGGTTACTTTTACCACACGGCACGGTTGACTCGGAGCGGCTACCGCACAGTGAAACAGCAGCAGACAGTCTTCATTCATCCCAACTCCTCCCTCTTTGAGCAACAGCCACGCTGGCTGCTCTACCATGAACTTGTCTTGACCACCAAAGAGTTCATGAGACAGGTGAGAACATCCTGTGTCCATGCAGGTAGAAACTGTAGAGAGATGGTGTCCTGGCAAGCTAAGAACCCAGGTTCAGGTTGCTCGGCCTGGTACAAAAATAGGGAGGTAGGGTAAAATGAAAGACAAGACAGAATCTCACTATGTCGCTCAGGCTGGAGTGCAGTGGTGTGATCTTGACTCACTGAAACCTCTTCCTCCCGGGTTCAAGTGATTCTCATGCCTCAGCCTCCCAGTAGCTGGGATTACAGGCACAAGCCACCATGCCCAGCTAATTTTTTGTATTTTTAGTAGAGATGGGGTTTCACCACGTTGGCCAGGCTGGTCTCAAACGCCCGCCTCGGCCTCCCAAAGTGTTGGGATTACAAGCAAGAGCCACGGTGCCTGGCTGACATCCTTCCTTACAGCTGTGTCAGCATCTTCCAAGATCTGAGAACTATACATTCATTCAATAAATATTTGAATGGCTACTGTATAAATGCTGGGCTATAATGAACAAAGCAGTCTCTGGTTTCACAGAGTGTACTTATAGTCTTTATGTTCCAGACTTTTCTTAGGAATAGCTTATTTGGTATCTTGAATAACATATAGAGGTGTATCTGCCCTTTGAGTATATAATAATAGAGCCAGGCATCTTTACCTCTAGCCCTGTAGTCAAAGGGGAAAGATAACTTTCCACCACACACATATGGATCTAGGCTGGAGCTGGGCATGGTGGCTCACTCTTGTATGCCATCCCAGCACTTTGGGAGGCCAAGATCAGGCCAGGCAACATAGTGAGACCCCATCTCTACAAAAAATTAATGGGGCACTGTGATTCGTGCCTGTAGTCTCAGCTACTTGAGAGGCTGAGGCAGGATTGCTTTGAACCAGGGAGGTCGAGGCTGCAGTGAGCCACTGCAGTCTAGCCTGGGCAATAGAGCAACACTGTCACCCAGACTGGAGTGCAATGTGATCTAGGCTCACTGCAGCCTCCACCTCCCAGATCCAAGTGATTCTCCTGCCTCAGCCTCCCGAGTAGCTGGGATTACAGGTGTCCACCACCACGCCCAGCTAATTGTTTGTATTTTTTTTAAAGACACGGTTTCACTATGTTGGTCAGGCTGGTCTCAAACTCTTGACCTTGTGATCCACCTGCCTCGGCTTCCTAAAGTGTTGGGATTGCAGGCATGAGCCAATGCGCCTGGCCAACCCTGTTTCAATTTAAAAAAAAAAAAATTAACAATAAAAAAGGATCTAGGTTGGAAAGAAAAGAACTCTATTGCTCTTTTCTCTCTCCTTCTAGGTACTGGAGATTGAGAGCAGTTGGCTTCTGGAGGTGGCTCCTCATTATTATAAGGCCAAGGAACTAGAAGATCCCCATGCTAAGAAAATGCCCAAAAAAATAGGCAAGACACGAGAAGAGCTAGGGTGAGAGAAGGACATAAACAGCCTGACGCCAGCTCCTTTTCCTTCTACACATTATTTAATATCATCTATTAAATAAAATTATTTTTGGAATAAAGCTTGTGGGAACATTTGGGATTCAGAGAAATTCTATCTATCTCATATAGTCAGTTAAACTTTATTATTTACAAGTTAAATTACACAGCAGCTTTACACAGCATGAGATGGAAAGGAAGGAAGGAGAGAGGAGAGGAAGCTGGCTCCCGAGATTCTTGGCTGCCTCCACCTCCTTCTCTTGGGCGTAGCAGTCTTCAGTGCTGCTCCCACTCCAAGGCCAAAGATCAGGGCTTAGAACACAGGTTTAAGTCAGGTTCTGGCTCTGACAGCCCCAGGGCCACCAGGGCTCCCACTAGCAGCTTCTTCACTGGCGTTGGAGGTGAGTGTGAAGGCATCAGCTGCAGGGAGAAAGGTTAATGCCAGTTGGGGGAAGCACAGAGATGTTCTACCCTTCACCCAGCCCTACCTAGAACTCACTTTATCTAGGCGATGGCGACAAATGAGGCCACTGGAATTCAGGTAGAAAGTGGAGTAGGCATCATAGGTCCTGGGGAACAGAGAGAGGCTTACTGAGGGAGAAGGTGACTGGTCCCAAAGCTTAATCCAAGCATTTGTTTAAATGAGTTCCTAAATTCTGCTACATATTTTAGATCACCTAGGGAACTTACAAACATCTCTGCTTAGGTTGTGCCCTGTCCCAATTAAATCAGTGTTTGGTGTCAATATTTTTTTAACAATCCTTGAGTATTTCTACTGTGCAGCAGTTTGGGAATTGCTGGTTTAAAAACTTACATCCAATGTTTGTGGCTGAGCCTAACAATTTCTTGGGATTCTACTCCCAGGCAGAAATTTACCAGGTTGTTAGGCTCAACAAATGAAATAGGACTTTTCATTTGTTCAGCACATTTTCTTTTTTTATTTAAAGACAGGGTTTCACTGTGTCACCCAGGCTGGAGTGCAGTAATGTGATCATGGCTCATTGCAACCTCCACTTCCTGGGTTCACGGGATTCTCCCATCTCAGCCTCCCAAGTAGCTGGAACTGCAGATGCACACCACCATGCCTGGCTAATTTTTGTATTTTTTGGTAGAGACAGGGTTTCACCATGTTGGCCAGAAGGTCTTGAACTCCTTACCTGAGCTGATCTGTCTGCCTTGGCCTCCCAAAGTGCTTGCATTACAGGCGTGATGTACCACACCTGGCCTGTTCAGAAAGTATTTGAGTACCTACCATGTGCTAGTTACTGTACAGGAAGAAACTGAAGCTCAGAGGTTTTTCTAATATACTCAGTCTCTATTATTTTTTAAAACTAACGTAAACTAAAACAAGTTCCCTGTCCTTGAACAGTCAAGCCAGGATAGGTCAAAGGTTGTTTGGGAGACTAAATCATCTGTAATCCCAGCACTTTGGGAGGCTGAGGCGGGTGGATCACCTGAGGTCCAGAGTTTGAGACCCGCCTGGCCAACATGGTGAAACCCCGTCTCTACTAAATATACAAAAATTAGCTGAGTGTGGTGGTGTGTGCCTGTAATCCCAACTACCCAGGAGGCTGAGGCAGGAGAATAAATGGAACCTGGGAGGCAGAGGCTGCAGTGAGCCGAGACGGCGCCACTGTACTCCAGCCTGGGCGACGGAGCAAGACTCCATCTCAGAAAAAAAAACATAAGGGAACTGATTATAGTTTGGGTCCTTTCTCATCTCTTACCGGTAAAGCTCATCTTTGTCACGCTTGTAGAACCGCAGAAAGAGCAAGTGGATAGGCAGCCCTACGAGCCGCCACCGGGCTTGCAGGGTCCAATTCTCAGGGTGGCGGGTCAGCTGAAGAACCTCCAAACGAAGCTGTGCAAAATAATTCCAGGCCAGGAAACGGCAGAGGGTCAGTGAAAGAATGTACAATGTCCGGCCCCTGTGAAGGGATAGGAAAGATATCTAACGATGGCAGAATTAGAAAACCAAACTGGCTTCTGTCTAAGGAAGGGGGAACAGCTGTGAGAAGCAGTCTAGGAACTTCTCTGGGAAGTCAAAAGAGTCAAGGGTATAGCTTTAGGTCCTTTTCCTCCCCAAGGCCCTACCTGTGCCCCAATTCTCACTTGGTACGTATGTTGAGGATCTCATTGATGAATTCCACATCCAAGGAATACAGACTGTAGTCGTGGGATTGAAGGAAGAGATTGGGAAGCTAGGTGCAAGAAGACAGCATCAATCCAGTGGGAAAGAAAACATAATCCTATTTTTCAGTTTTCTTTTTTTTTTCTTTTTTTTTTTTTTTTTTTTTTGAGATGGAGTCTTGCTCTTTTGCCAAGGCTGGAGTGCAATGGTGGGATCTTGGCTTACTGCAACATCCGCCTTCTGGGTTCAAGTGAATTCTACTGCCTCAGCCCCCCTGAGTAGCTGGGATTACAGGTATGTGCCACCATGCCTAGCTAATTTTTGTATTTTTGGTAGAGACGGGGGTTTCACCATATTGGCCAGGCTGATCTTGAACTCCTGAGCTCAGATGATCCACCCACCTTGGTCTCCCAAAGAGCTGGGATTACATGTGTGACCCACAAAGCCCGGCCAAGAAAATGTTTATAACACATTTTTATGCCTTCCTCATGGTTCCCAAAAAGAATCCAGTTGACTAACCCTCTATTTCCAAGGATTACCCACATCCCTTCCCACTGTAGATGAAGACCACTTTTGCACTGACTTACCTCTTGTCTCAGTCTCTCATACATGACAGACAGATGTTCCTCCATACTAGGATCTCCTGACGGGGTGGTGGGGGAAGGGTGGGCAGTTCCAGGGGCTTGGAAAGGTATCAAAGCCCCAGGATAGGGGCAGGGAGGTCCCTCAAAAAGGCTTCTAAGCCCATCCAGGCAGCCGCTATGCAACTCAGGTTCTGGTCCCTCCTCCCCATTTCTTGGAGGGAGAGCCACCCATGCTGAGTTGAGGGCCTGGATCTGAAGGAGAGGTAGTGGGGGAGCCTCGGGAAGACGCTGGGTGAGAGGCCGTGGGGGCAGGGGAGACCAGAGTAGAGGATAAGATGGGGAAGTGGTTGTTGTGGAGGGGGGCCAAAGGGGTGGGAATGGTAGACTCCCTGGAGAAAGCTGGTCCTAAGGAGACAACAAAAGGGAAAAACATAAGAATCCACTTGCCTAACACCCCTTCATCCCTTGGATGCTCAACAGGCTTCCAATACCTATATTTTCCTGACAGAATGGATGGAATTACTATAGCAAAAAAAGGGATGGATTCATCTCCATCTCCACTGAAAGCAAGAGGAAACCATTTTATGTGACACAAGTACCGGTACCTCCCAAAAATACTAGCAAACATCTTTATTTTTTTGAGACGAAGTCTTGGTGTCCCCCAGGCTGGAGTGCAGTAGCCTGATCTCAGCTCACTGCAACCTCCACCTCCCGGGTTCAAGCGATTCTCCTGCCTCAGCCTCCCAAGTAGCAGGGACTGCAGGCACCCGCCACCACGCCTGGCTAATTTATTTTTGTAATTTTAGTAGAGACGGGGTTTCACCATGTTGGCCAGACTGGTCTCGAACTTCTGACCTCAGGTGATCCATCCGCCTCGGCCTCCCAAAGTGCTGGGATTACAGGCGTGAGCAACCGCGCCCGGCCTCATTCCTTGAAGATTCCAACACTGGGGGCAGTTTCGCCTCTCTTATTGCAAGAATCATGTAATACATACTTGATGAATGAACGAATAACAAGTTTTATTGTACTGTGATGAAATGCTGTGGCCTGTACCTCTCCACGCTTAAGTGTGCTAGGCAAATGTACAGAGAAAAGAACATCCAGCTGAAGCTAGGAATCTGAATTCTAATTCTACCCTGTAACTTTAGGTACTCTCATTCCCTATGCCTCCGCTTCCTACAAATGTCCTATAAATGAGGACAATAAAGCCTCACTGGGTTATGAGGCCTATACGAGATAATGACAGCCCCTCTAATGACAGCCAAACCTCAGGAGACAGTTATAGGCTGGCCTTCATTCTCTTGGGTTTACCGACGTTGAAACCGCGAGGGGAGGTCACCCAAAGTCAGGCCTGACCCGAGTCCCTCCACTCCCAAGGAACCCCCCGGGGGACTGTCTCACTCCAGGGAAGGCGGGCGGACCGCTCGGGTACCTCGGTCCCCGACGGTGTCCCAGAGGCGCCGTCTCTGCTGGGGGCGTGGCCATCTTGCCAGCCCCGGCGCAGGGGCCCGAACCGGGTGCACACTGGCCGGCCTTTCTGCCAGGACCGCTCTCCGGGTGCAAGATGCGCGGGCTGCTGTGGGTGCCCCGCGGGTCTGCTCTGGGCCGCGGATTTCCGGGGCGGCGCCGCGGCCGGGCTGCGAATCTCTCCGCCCCTGCCCTTCAAATCACCTCCAGGCACAGGTAACCGAGGACAGTCGGGCGCAACGCACCCCGCTGCCCGGCCTTCACCCCGCCTGTGAGCCCTCAGCCCTGGGGGCACCGACGTTCCTGCGCTCCAGGCCCGGCAGCGCCGCCTTCCCGCCCCAACGACCCCTAGCCAGTCCACGCGCCGCGGGGCACAGGTGGGAAGGGGCGGCGGGTGTCACTGCGCCTGCGCGGAAATCGGTGCGCGCTCCGCCCCGCGCACCGGTTCTGAGGAGGGTCTCCCCCCGCCCCCTCTCCTCTCTCCCGCTTTTCAGCTCTCACCTGGGGTCGAGCCTGGTAGGCGCGGAGGCAGGGGCCGAGACGCCGAGCCGCACCCCGGCTGGGTTGGTACATGATCTTCCGGGAGTGGAGGAGCCTCCTGAGTCCGACCTCCGGCCTCCTCACAGGGGTGAGCTCGCCCCGGAGCCGGCTTCGTGAAGGGGAAAGGAGGGGGGGAAGGGGCTGAGGGAGGGAAACGGAGATGTCGCGCGCTTGCGCACTGCAGGCTTAAGCGAAGCGGCTGTAGCGCTCTAGCTGCAGTAAGTGCGCCTGCGCTCGTGGGCTCGGAGGCTGCCTGAATGCGCTTGCGCAAATTAGCAGCCCAAGCGCCGTATTCACAGCTGAGGCATTTGCGCAAAAAGCTAAGCAAAAACAGCGCCGAACCGGGGGCAACGACAGTGAGGGGTGAGGCGGCTGAAGTAATAAGTTTTTCAACAGCTCTTGTGATAAAAATAAATACTTTTATTGTTCTGGTTAAAAGAAAGATACAAATGACTCGAAGCTGATAAGCCCGCTGAAGGAATGAATGAATGTATGCATCTATTATGAGGGTTGGGCTCTGGCTCTTTCCTGTAGTGAGGGAGAAATAATACTGTGAAGATGTGACACGGGGCTGCGGTCACCAAGGCCTGGTGCTGCGTCGTTCCTGCAGGTTTCGAATGAACCTGGCGTTGAATATGTCCCCACCTATTGTCCAGGACTGGGCTGGTGGGGCCGGGGCCGGGGCCGGGGCCTGTGGAGGAGCTGTGTGCACAGGCTTCTCCCCAGACCCATCCTGCGACAAGGCCTGCTCCTCACTGGCAGACCTGGTAGGTTGGGGAGATGGAGAGTGGGTTATAGGAGTACTAAAGAGGAGATTAAGATTACAGACTCTTCAAGGTCTTGGGCCAGGTTTTAATGTAGGACACGTGATGGGTATGATGCTGGAACCATTAGTGCTATGTCCAAATTCAAAATCTCTCAGAGAACCTTTATTCCAAAAGGAAGTACACAGTTGAACCTGTGGGGAAAGGAGCTTGGAGGATGTCAGGTAGAAGGAATTGTGGCAGGAGCTGGTGTTGAGTTCATACAGTAAGATTTAGGAGTAGGAAGTGGTTGAGAGTGATGTTAGGAAGGGAGTCAGATGGTGGTGGGAGGCTGTTAGGGGAGGGGCTCAGACCTCACCTATTTGTTTCCTGTTCTCCCTGCTTGGAGTCTTGGTTGCCTGTGGAAATATCAGGCATGTGAATGGGAAGGCAGGAATACATAGTGAATGTGGCCTACTTGATTTGAGGGTAAGGAGAAGTGAATACTTACCTGTATTGGGGTATGAGGAAGTCACCCCCCCATGGCGGCTGTAGCAGCAGCTTTGGGCTACCAGCCCTGGGGGAGTCCCCCTGTAGAAGAAATGGGAGATGATGGGGAGGAGACTATGGATGAAAGATGGGTGGGTATGGAGGAATCAGAGGAGAGGAGTAAAAGGAATAGCACAGGAACAAAGAGAAGGGGGTAATTATCATTCCTAAGGGGTTTTAATCAAAGCTGTGCCCCAGAAAAGGGTGGCGGAAGTTGATTTGATACCCAAGATTTTCTAGAGCACCTCTGATTTGTTGCTCAGTTCAGTTCTTTCCAGTTGAGGTAATATGTTAAATCTATGGCTAGATGTGATCCAAATCATGTCATAAGAACAGACTCACATGTAGTCAAAAATTTGTTGGATCAGGTACTCTGGTGTTTGGTTTGGAAAACAGGGTTACCTTAAGTATAAGATTCCTTAGAACAGGCCGGGTGTGGTGGCTCATGCCTGTAATCCCAGCGCTTTGGGAGGCCAAGGTGGGCAGATCCCAAGATTAGGAGATCGAGCCTGGCCAACATGGTGAAACCCCATCTCTACTAAAAATACAAAAATTAGCTGGGTGCCATGGTACACTCCTGTAATCCCAGCTACTCAGGAGGCTGAGACAGGAGGATTTCTTGAACCTGGGAGGCAGAGGTTGCAGTGAGCCAAGATCATGCCACTGCACTCCAGCTTGGCGACAGAGTGAGTGAGACTCTGTCTCAAAAACAAACAAACAAAAGATTCGTTAGACCAGAGGAAAACAGGAAGTGACAAGGCTGAATTCTGAATTTAGGAGGAAAAGGAAGGGGGCCTCTGTAAATAGGGTGACAGACTGTGTTGGACTCTCGACAGAAGTAAGGGTTTGTCTTGAGAGAGATCCAGGGGTTTAGTGGAGCAGACATCAGGTAATCAGAGTGGGAAGAGGAATACAGGAGGCAGGAGGTAATTAGTGGATACAGAGATGATGGTAAGCCTTGACATCTCAGCAAAGGCTGGCCCAGAGTCAAGGGTAGAAGTCACTGGGGAGAGCTGGAGGTTCCTGGAAGGAATGAGGGAGTAGTAGAAGCCCATGCACAAGGATTCAGGACCTACATGAGAGGAGACACAGAATCTGCAGAAGGACTAACAGTGAAGATGGGGATAGGCAGACACCAGATCCAGGAGCTTTGAGGCTTCTGGGTAAAAAATATGCAGATCTCAGAAATGAAGAAATGAGAGGGACAGAGGTCCTGAGATCCCAGGAAAATAAAGGGTGACGCACAAATGAGGCTGACAAGTTTTTTTGTGTGTGATTCTTTTTTTTTCATTCAAAATGTCAATTTAGAAAACACAAAAGAATTCATATTTTATCCAGACAACACTGAGAGGGAGAAGAAAAGGGAAGAGTGAGTAGGGGAGAGGAGGAGATCCGGCTCCCAAGGATTTCAGGAAACACAGTGGGGCACCTGATCTAGCATACGTTCAGAGGGTAGGGAGGGGAAAGGATCTAGCTATACCCTGGGCATGGAGCAGGGAAGGTCATCCTTGCTATGGAGGAAAGGAGAGAGGAAGGACAGAGGAAGAATGGTCTCCCATCTGATCTCAACAATCTCACAAGACGGGAATATATCAGCATCTAGCTACCAGGGAGGGATGGATGCAAAAGGGGATTCCAGGATCTAACAGATCCTTGAGACTCTGGATCTATTCTCAAGAAACAAGCTCCCTCAGAGAATGGATCTGGGGGAAAAGGTGGTGTCAGCCAGTCTCCTTTAGAAACCCCAGAGCAACATCAGTTTGGGGTTCCCTGACACCTACACAAAACGTGGAAATGAAAAGTTTGGCAATGTTGAGTAGATCCCTTTGGGGAGCTGGTAAGTCCCTGTCCTACCTAACTAGACTGCTGTGAAGCAGAGCTTGCTCACTGGCAGTTGTTCCCAGGCTCAAAGGGCAAGTATTAGAGCCACTAGTAGACACTAGAGGGAATATGGGGTTTATCCCATGGATAAGACTCCTTAAAAAGTTTCCCTGGCAGAGGACGCCTAGACCTTCCATGGTGTTCTAGGGTTTGATAGCAAGCAAGAATGTGCTTCTCTTAATGTATGAGCCACCCAACCAAGGGGTCTGGCAACAGATCAGGCTGTCTGTGGGGAAAGTATTCAGAGCCCAAGTTAGGAGAGAAGGGGTGCTTTTGTGGTAAGAAAAGCTACAAAGTGTTAGGCCATTTGAGTCCCTGACAACCCTAATGTCTAAGAAAGTAGAAGAGGGAATCTTAGGGGCTCTGTCAGGTTCCACTGGGTCCTACAGGATGCAATGGAAGAGTGGGTCTGGGGTTCTCAGGGAGGGTGTCTCTGCCCACCCCAGGTCTCCCAGGGAGGGGAGAGGGTAGCTGTCTGTCAGTATCGACTCTCCTCAGAGCGGGGAAGGGAGCTGTGGAAGGATGTTATGGACGGGAGGAAGGGAGAGGGGAGATGGGAGGGGGGGGAAGAGAAAAACAGATAAGTCAGAAGTGAAGAGAAAGCCAGGGAGAGAAATAAAGGAAATGCCCACTCCCTGCCTGCTGGGTGGACTCTTGGCACACAGGCCAGTGGCTGCCCCTTCCCCAGCAAGAGTTAAGCCAAGATCTCCCCAATCTTAGAAGGCTCCATTCCCCCAACTCGATGGATCCGTGTTCTTCCTACCATTCCACACAACTCTCACTTTAAAGTCAGGGTCCCTAGGCTTCATGTAAAGTCCTGTTCTGCTCTTTCACTGTATTTTTTCCCCTAGATCACTTGCACTTGAATTTTTCTTGAAAGGTTCCAGGACTCCCCAATCCACCCATCTTATTGATCCATCTCTCTGATGGATTCAAATTGCCCTTTGCCATTTCTAACATCCTCTTTGATAGCTGTGAGGCTCCTTAGCCCTTCAACTCCTGTTACCTGGTGCGACGACGTTGGGCTGGACTGCCCCCCGGGTCAGCAGCCAGCAGAAGGCGGGCAGTAGGGTGTGGGGGGCAGAGGCGCAAGGAACGCAGCAGCTCCTGCTCTGGCACAAAGGGGCGGAGCGGACCTCGTTCTGGTGAGTTTCCCAGGCTGCTGGAGCGGGGGGGAGGGTGGGCTGGAGGTGTGGCACGGCGAGGGGCCCTGTTTAGGGGCCAAGGAGGCTCCACAGCCACCTTCAGAACTGGGAACAGGGAGAATGAAGAGCAAGACAGAAAAAGAAAAAAAGAGAGGGAAGGAAGAGATAAGAGTCATGACAGCAAAGATTTGGGTAGAAAAATGAATCTGAGTTTTTTTTTTTTCTTTTTTGAGACGGAGTCTTGTTCTGTCACCCAAACTGGAGTGCAGTGATGTGATCTCGGCTCACTGCAACTTCCATCTCTTGGGTTCAGGCCATTCTCCTGCGTCAACCTCCCGAGTAGCTGGGATTACAGACACGTGCCACCGCGTCCAGTTAATTTTTGTATTTTTAGTAGAGACAGGGTTTCACCATGTTGGCCAGGCTTGTCTCGAACTCCTGGACTCAGGCGATCCACCCGCCTCAGCCTCCCAGAGTGCTGGGATTACAGGCATGAGCCACCATGCCTGGCCCAAGAAATCTGAGTCTTTAGAGAGAACGAATCCTTCCCCTGGGTCCCCTGAGCATTCTCTTCCCTTGTGTTAAGGTCCCCCAGTGCCAGACACCCAGCCCTTGCCCCTCTTACATTCTCGGTCACTGGAGGAGTATGGCTTGATGTCTCCCTCTGCTCTCTTGGGTGGCAACTTCCTTGCTGGAGCTGGTAGTGGAGGGGACACAGGCAGGGTAAGCGTTAGGAGACATACTTCATACCCCTCCTCCCAGTCACTACCCCACAGCCCCAAACCTTTGCTCCCTGACACCGCAGTTCCTCCTGGGAACTTGCAGGAGCAGCACCATGGCAATGCCAGCACAGCAAAAGGGAATTTGCGGGGAAGGTGGAACGCTTCTGAGGAGAGCCAGAAGGAGCAGGCCAAACACAGAGCTAGGGAGAAAGATCTAAGGGGAGGCTCTGGGGGCCTGGGAGATGCAGGAGAAGGGCAGCCGAGGGGAGCGAGCTCTTACTGTCAGTGGGTGTTGTCACAGCCCCCTGGGATTCTGGGGCAATGGAATGGTCTCAGCCGGGCCAACGAGGACCCTGGGTTCCTCTGGATGAGATGGACAAAGCCCTTGGTTAATCAGGAATTGCTCTGGAGAGGTCAGGGGAGGTTTGGAAGGAGGGCAGAATCTCTCCTTCCTATACAAAGATGGGAAGAGACTGAAGTTTTATTAGGTTAAAAAATAAAAAGGATGAGGAGAAAATAAATAGGGGCATCTGAAAAGGAGCTATCAAAGTAAATGGGAGGCTGATGTAATGTCCACAGTTCAGCCTCCCCCTCTGCACTTCTCTGCTTGCTCCCCGCTTTCCCTCTCGAGATTCTCCATCATGTGTGGCAAATGAAAGACTTCTCAGCAAATTCACTTAAGCTTTATCCACAGCACCCTCCCCTGAAGGCCTGAGTCCTCACCATCCTTGTTGGCCCTCACTCCCTCTCACAGCCTGTGGTTCAGCACAAGCTAAGTGGGAGAAGCCTTGGAAACCAAAGCGAGTCATGGACATGAGGTGCCTCTCAGTGCCTGACACTGTAATGCTCATAGCTTGGTCCAAACTGCTCTTTGGATGGTGGTTACTCCCTTTCCTGGCCACAGAGCCAGCTCAGGAAGGGGGCTCTTCTGTGCAAATAAGCATTGTACAGCCATTAGAAGTTGATAAGGTGGAGGGGTGAGGAAGAGGAAGGAGTATGGCTCAGACTGGCAGTGAGAGAGAGAGAGTGTCTGTGTGTGTGTGTGTGTGTGTGTGTGTGTGTGTGTGAGATGGGGAATCTGGACAGCATTTTAGTGCCTCTGAGGTTTGGTTTCTCCAGATCAATTTCATTATCAGGTTGGAAACATAAATTCTGAGTGTTATCTTCTAAAACTAACATTTAAACTTTGGGCCATTTGTGTCACTATTCTATGACTGCGAATGGAAGGGCTATTTGCACCAGCCTGTCCCTCACTGGCTGATAGAAGCCTGGGGTTTACAAAGGAGCCCAACTCTGGCCTATGTTGCTGGACCTGAACTAGCAAGAGGGTCCATTGACTTCAGTTGTCAAACAGGCTCCCAATGAGCTTGCTTGGTTAAAAATCTTGCCAAGTACAAAATGCACTGAGCTCCCATGAGGGCAAAGGCAAACAGGCATGACTGCAGGAGACTTGGTTTGCTTTAGAATTTCCTAAAACTGCCCACAGATAGCACTGTACTCCGTGTTATCTAGAGTAAGTAGCCATCACTGCACTACAGTTCCACCCCTTCAATACAGGCTTTACCAGCGGGCGTGGGATCAACTGCAGCAGCACGAGAGTGTCGAGTTGCCCTCAGAGAGGGAGCAGTGGGCCCTGTGAGGAAGGAAGCAGCGGTGCCCCTCAGTGAGGGGCCAGGAGGACCAAGAGTCCATCTCTTTCCTTTCCCTTACCCTGACTACATGACCACACAAGGTGAGAAAACTTACGATGTTGATGGGCAAAGAAGCCTTCAAAGATCACAAAGTTGTTCACCTAAAAGATGAAATAAACAAAATACAATCCTGCATCACTTAACGAGGGAGATACATTCTGAGAAATATGTCATTAGGTGATTTCATTGTGTGAACATCACAGAGTGTGCTTACACAAACCTAGACACTATAGCCTACAACACACCCAGAGTCTGTTGTACAGCCTACTGCTCCTAGGCTACAAACCTGTACATCATGTTACTATACTGAATGTTGTAGGCTTTTTTTTTTTTTTGAGAGGCAGGGTCTCGCCCTGTCACCTAGGCTGGAGTGCAGCGGCACCATCACAACTCACTACAGCATTGACCTTCTGGACTTAAATGATCCTCCCACCTCAGCCTCCTGAGTAGCTAGGTGCATGTCACCACAACTGGCTACGATGTTTTTAATTTTTATTTATTTATTTTGAGACGGAGTCTTGCCCTGTCGCCCAGACTGGAGTGCAGTGGCACAATCTTGGCTCACTGCAACCTTTGCCTCCTGGGTTCAAGTGATTCTCCTGCTTCAGCCTTCCAAGTAGCTGGGATTACAGGCATGCACCACCATGCCTGGCCCATGTTTTGTATCAGACAGGGTTTCACCACGTTGGCCAGGCTGGTCTTGAACTCCTGCTCTCGTGATCCACCCACCTCGGCCTTCCAAAGTGGTAGGATTACAGGCATGAGCCACCGCACCTGGCCTAATTTTTTTGGTAGAGATGGGGATCTCACCATGTTGCTTGCCCAGGCCAGTCTCAAACTCATAGGCTCATGCGATCCTTCTGCCTCAGCCTCCCAAAGTGCTGGGACTATAGGCGTGAACCACCATGCTCAGCCAGCTGTAGGCAATTCTAACGTAATGGTTTGGCCGGGCGCGGTGGCACACGCCTGTAATCCCAGCACTTTGGGAGGCCGAGGCAGGTGAATCACAAGGTCAAGAGATCCAGACCATCCTGACCAACATGATGAAACTCTGTCTCTATTAAAAATACAAAAATTAGCTGGGCATGGTAGTGTGCGCCTGTAGTCCCAGCTACTTGGGAGGCTGAGGCAGGAGAATCGCTTGAACCCGGGAGGTGGAGGTTGCAGTGAGCCGAGATCCCACCACTGCACTCCAGCCTGGGCGACAGAGTGAGACTCTGTCTCAAAAAAAAATAATAGTAATAATGGTTCAGCTGATGTGTCTAAACACAGAAAAGGTACAGTAAAAATATGGTGTAATCTTTATACCATATTTTTATAGCACATGACTATAGCTGTCTGCTGGCCACTCAGCACATACTTGGGTAGAGAACCCTATGTTAGGAAAATCATAAGAAGAAGAACAAAATCCAACCTTCTTGTCTTTGAAAACAGACCCAATAAAAAAACTCAGACCCCAAGAGGCTGATCCTAAAGTTCACAAGAAATTGCAAAGGATCTCAAAGAGCCAAAAACTGTCTTGAAAAAGAACAGGCCAGGTGTGGTAGCTCACACCTATTATCCCAGCACTTTGGGAGGCCAAGGCAGGTGGACCACTTGAGGTCAGGAGTTCGAGACCAGTCTGGCCAACATGGTAAAACCCCGTCTCTACTAAAAATACAAAAATTAGCCAGGCATCGTGGCGCATGCCTGTAATTCCAGCTACTGGAGGCTGAGGCACAATAATTGCTTGAGCCCGGGAGGCAGAAGTTGCAGTGAGCCTGAGATCATGCCACTGCACTCTAGCCTGGGTGACAGAGCCAGACTCCATCTCAAAAATAAATAAATAAACAAAAGCTAAAATTGGGCCAGGCGTGGTGGCTCACACCTGTAATCCCAGCACTTTGGGAGGCCGGGGCAGGCAGATCACGAGGTCAGGAGTTCAAGACCAGCCTGACCAACATAGTGAAACCCCGTCTCTACTAAAAATACAAAATTAGCCGGGCATGATAGCACATGCCTGTATTCTCAGCTACTCGGGAGGCTGAGGCAGGAGAATGGCTTGAATCTGGGAGGTGGAGGTTGCGGTGAGCCGAGATCGCACCATTGCACTCCATCCTGGAGAAACTCCATCTCAAAAAAAAAAAAGCTAAAATTGTGAATTATTAGAATGAAACATAGGGGTAAGTCTTCATGACCCTAGATTAGGCAAGCTTCTTGTTTAATCCACCTCCTGGGTTCAAGCAATTCTCCTACCTCAGCTTCCCGAGTAGCTGGGACCACAGGCATGCGCCACCATGCCCAGCCAATTTTTTTGTATTTTTAGTAGAGACAGGGTTTCACCATGTTGGTCAGGCTGGTCTCGAACTCCTGAGCCTCCCAAAGTGCTGGGATTACAGGCATGAGCCACCGTACCCTGCCTTTTTTGTTTTTGTTTTTTTGAGACAGTCTCGCTCTGTCGCCAGGCTGGAGTGCAGTGGCGTGATCTTGGCTCACTGCAACCTCCACCTCCTGGGTTCAAACTATCCTCCTGCCTCACCTTCCTGAGTAGCTGGGACTACAGGTATGTGCCACGATGCCCAGCTAATTTTTTCTTTTCTTTTTTTTTTTTTTTTTTGAGACAGAGTCTCGCTCTGTTGCCAGGCACCAGGCTGGAGTACAGTGGCACAATCTTGGCTCACTGCAACCTCTGCCTCCTGGGTAAAGGGATTCTCCTACCTCAGCCTCCCGAGTAGCTGGGATTATAGGCACCCACCACCTCACCCAGCTAATTTTTGTATTTTTAGTAGAAACAGTGTTTTGGCAGGTTGGCCAGGCTGGTCTTGAACTCCTGACCTCAGGTGATCCACCCACCTTGGCCTCTCAAAGTGCTGGGATTACAGGCGTGAGCCACTGTGCCAGGCAATTTTTTTTTTTAATGGATGAGAGGTTGATGTGTTGCCCAGGATGGCCTCAAATGCTAGCCTCATTTCGTCATGTGCCAGGACAACAGGCCTGAGCCACCGTGGCTCACCAAAATAAAAATCTTATGCTTCACTTTTCACTAAGAAAGTGAAAAGACGCCGGGCGTGGTGGCTCACGCCTGTAATCCCAACACTTTGGGAGGCTGAGATGGGCGGATCACCTGAGGTTAGAAGTTTGAGACTAGCCTGACCAATATGGTGAAACCCCATCTTAAAAAAAAAAAAAAGAAAAGAAAGTGAAAAGACACACCAGGCATGGTGGCTCGTCTGTAATCCCAGCACTTGGCGAGGCTGAGGTGAATGGATCACCTAAGGTCAGGAGTTCAAGACTGGCCTGACCAATATAGCGAAACCCTGGCTCTACTAAAAAATACAAAAATTTGCTGGGGGCGATGGCAGGCACCTGTAATCCCAGCTTATCAGGAGGCTGTGGCAGGAGAATCGCTTGAGCCCGGGAGGTGGAGGTTGCAGTGAGCCGAGATTGCACCACTGCATTCCAGCCTGGGAGACAGAGCAAGACTCTGTCTCAAAAAAAAAGCAAGTCATACATCTGATAAGGGTGTTATGTCTAGAATATATGAAAAACTCATAACTCAACAACAAAGAACACAATTTAAGAATGGAAAGCCAGGCACAGTGGCTCACGCCTCTAATCCCAGCACTCTGGGAGGCCGAGGTGGGCGGATCACTTGAGGTCGGGAGTTCAAGACCAGCATGACCAACATAGTGAAACCCCGTCTTTGTTTTAAAAAAAAAAAAAAAAAAGGAAGAAGAAGAAGAATGGAAAAAAAAATAAAAAATAAAAAAGAATGGACAAAGGACTTGAATAAACTCTTCTCTAAAGAAAATATACAAATGGCCAATAAGCACATAAAAAGGTGCTCAAGGCCAGGCATGATGGCTCACAACTGTAATCCCAGCACTTAGGGAGGCTGAGGCAGGGGGATGACTTGAGGTCAGGAGTTCAAGACCAGCCTGGCCAAGATGTGAAACCCTGTCTCTACTACAAATACAAAAAAATTAGCCAGGCATGGTGATATGCACCTGTAATCCTAACTACTCGGGAGGCTGAGGCAGGAGAATTGCTTGAGCCCAGGAGGTGGAGGTTACAGTGAGCTGAGATTGCACCACTGTACTCCAGCCTGGGCAAGAGAACAAGACTACGTCTCAAAAAAAAAAAAAAGAATTCAGCAGAGTTCAAATGGGTGGGGGAAGTCAAGGAAAGATATGCTGGAGGCCAGGATGCTACTTTGATAACTAGTAACTATTAATTTTATAGTTACTTCATTATATTTGCACATTCAGTTTGGCCTTCACAGCAATCCTGGGAGTCACTATTTGAACAAAGAGGCGGGGAAATACAGCCTTGGAGACATGGCTTGGCTTGGCCAATGCCAAGTAGCTACAAGTGGCAGGGCTGGGCCTCAACTTCCAGACTTCTGATTCCAGCTGCAGTGTTTCAGCCAGGAAAATAGTCTAGTCATTATGAGTTTACTCGGGGTTGGGCTCGGTGGCTCACGCCTGTAATCCCAGCATTTTGGGAGGCCAAGGTGGGTGGATCACTTGAGGTCAGCAGTTTGAGACCCTACCTCTACTAAAAATACAAAAATTAGCCAGGCATGGTAGCGTGTGCCTGTAATCCTAGCTACTCGGGAGGCAGAGGCAGGAGAATCAATTGGCCCTGGGAGGCAGAGGCTGTAAATGAGCTGAGATTGCGCCACTGCACTTCAGCCTGGGTGACAGAGCAAGACTATATAAAAAAAAAAAAAAAAAAAAAAAAAAGTTTACTGGGGGCTGGGCATGTTGGCTCACGTGGATAGCTTGAGCCCAGGAGTTCAAGACCAGCCTGGGCAACACAGCAAGACTTCATCTTTACAAAAATATTTTTTAAAATTAGCCACGCTATCCTGATACTCCTGCAAAACAAAAAATTTTAAAAAGACAAAAAAAAAAAATTAGCCAGGCATGGAGGCTTACACCTGTAGTCCCAGCTACTTGGGAGGTTTAGGTGGGAAGATCTCTTTTTTTTTTTTTTGAGATGGAGTCTCACTCTGTCGCCCATGCAGGAGTGCAATGGTGTGATCTTGGCTCACTGCAACCTCTGCCTCCCAGGTTCTAACTATTCTTCTGCCTCAGCCTTCTGAGTAGCTGGGATTACAGGTGCGTGCCACCACACCCAGCTAATTTTTGTATTTTTAGTAGAGATGGGATTTTGCCATGTTGGCTAGGCAAAGATCTCTTGAGCCTAGGAGTTGGAGACTGCAGGAAGCCCTGATGGTGCCACTGCACTCCAGCCTAGGTAACAGAGCAAGACCTTGTCTCAAAAAGAAAAAAGAAGTTCACTGGGTAAATGGCTGTGGGTTCAAATGCGAACTCTACTATTTACTGGCTGTGTGAACTTGGTTAAGTCACTAATTTGTCTAAACCCAAAATAGGTTTAATAATAGTACCTAATTCAGAAAGACATGCAAGGATCCACGGAGATGATGCATATAGATACCACATATAGCCCATGAAATGTGAGTTATTTACATGTTACACTGCTCTGGCCTTACATTTTAACTGGGTAATAGATTTCATGTCAAATACAATACTGTGCTCCAGGGCCGGGTGTGGTGGCTCACACCTGTAATCTTAGCACTTTGGGAGACCAAGGTGGGCAGATCACTTGAAGTCAGGAGTTTGAGATGTCTGGCCAACATGGCGAAACCTCATCAATACAAAAACTAGCTGGGTGTGGTGGTGGGTGCCTGTAATCCCAGCTACTCAGGAGGCTGAGGCAGGAGAATTGCTTGAACCTGGGAGGCCGAAATTAACGCCACTGCACACCAGCCTGGGTGACAGAGCAAGACTCGGTCTCAAAAAAAAAAAACAAAAACAAAAACTGTGCTCTTTTCACTGCTCTCTGCTGCCTCTCAATGGAACAATGATGTACTGCAGGAACAGAGGAACACCATACCTGTCCCTTGCCTTGACCTTGCTGTAATGTCTACCAACCCATCCTCATCCTCCCCCAACAAGCACATGCCCAGCACTCCAATCACACCACACTGCTTGTAGTGCCCTAAAAGGTGGTTTAATACCTCTCTGCCTTTGCTCATGCTGGTTCCTCTATATGAAATGTACTTTAGCCTTTTGTCCACCAGACAAAAACTTGCCTTTTAATATTAGACATGTCGCTGGGAACGGTGGCTCAAGCCTGTAATCCCAGCACTTTGGGAGGCCAAGGACAGCGGATCACCTGAGGTTGGGAGTTTGGGACCAGCCTGATCAACATGGTGAAACCCTGTCTCTACTAAAAATACAAAATTAGTCGGGCGTGGTGGTGCATGCCTGTAATCCCAGCTACTCAGGAGGCTGAGGTAGGAGAATTGCTTGAACCTGAGAGGCAGAGGTTGCTGTAAGCCAAGATCATTCCATTGCACTCCAGCCTGGGCAAGAAGAGTGAAACTCCCATCTCAAAAAAAAAAAAAAAGATTAGACATGTTGCCAGGTGCAGTGGCTCATGCCTGTAATTCGAACACTTTGGGAGACCGAGGTGGGCAGATCACCTGAGGTTGGGAGTTTGAGACCAGCCATACCAACCTGGAGAAACCCCGTCTCTACCAAAAATACAAAATTAGCCGAGGGTGGTGGTGCATGCCTGTAATCCCAGGTACCCAGGAGGCTGAGGCAGGAGAATCACTTGAACCCAGGAAGCAGAGGTTGCAGTGAGCTGAGATCTTGCCACAGCACTCCAGCCTGGGCAACAAGAGCAAAACTCCATCTCAAAAAAAAAAAAAAATGATTAGACATGTCGTCTTTCTTTATCCAACCCCCAGCCCAAGACAGGACTCATATCATCTTCTTATGCCTCCTCTGTAATCATGTCTGTCAAATCATGTTACAATGGATTAACTGTCCATGTTCCTATCCAAGTCTAACTTGTCAACCAAATCCCAACCCCAGCTGCCTACTCAATGATATCACTTCAACAGTTCTCTCCACTTTCTCTGACATAATCATAATCCACTTTCTCTGACAAATCATTCTCATGCTATTTGTTCTCCCATCTGAAAAGGATCAACTCTCTTTTGATCCACTTCACTCTCCAGCTCTTGCTCTATTTGTATTCCCCTTAAAGCAGCATTTACAAGAGTGGCCTATTCTTGCTGTGTTCTAGCTTCTCAGTCTCCTAGACTCACTCCATCCAGGCTTCCACACACTGCTGCACCAAAACTGCTCATCAAGATCACCAATGGCCTAAGAGATAAATCCAACGGTAACATCTAAGACCTCTTTGCTCCTTGATCAGCAGCATTTGACCCAGTGAACCATTCCTTCCTTTTGGGAACACTTTCTTCAGTGGCCTTTCAGGTCACTTTACTTTCCAGTTTTGTTTTGTTTTGTTTTGTTTTGTTTTTTTGAAATGGAATTTTGCTCTTGTTGCCCAGGCTGGAATGCAATGGCATGATCTCAGCTCACTGCAACCTCTGCCTCCTGGGTTCAAGCGATTCTCCTGCCTCAGTCTCCCGAGTAGCTGGGATTACAGGCATGAACCACCTCGCTCAGCTGATTTTTTGTGTTTATTTATTTTTGAGATGGAGTCTTACTCTGTTGCCAGGCTGGAGTGCAGTGGCTCGATCTCGGCTCACTGCAACCTCCATGTCCTGGGTTCAAGCGATTTTCTTGTCTCAGCTTCCTGGGACTACAGGTGCATGCCACCACACCCAGCTAATTTTTGTGTTTTTAGTAGAAACAGCATTTCACCATGTTGGCCAGGATGGTCTCCATCTCTTGACCTCGTGATCCACCCACCATGGCCTCCAAAAGTGCTGGGATTATAGGCATGAGCTACTGCGCCTGGCCTGTTTTGATCTACTTCACTAGCCACTCCTTGGTTGCTTTTGCTGTTTTTTTCTTCCCTCATTTTTTTTTTTTGTTTTGTTGTTGTTGTTGTTAGAACTCAGCAAAGTAAAATTTGGGTTTGTTGTTGGACGATATTGTTTCACACACATCAAATAGGCCTAAATAAATAAATAAGCAGTAATTTCATAGACAAAAAAGGAAAATAAATGAAACCTTTAATCCTTGGTCTTTTTAACCATGTCATACAAACCAACTAGTTATGGTACAGCTAACTACATACACAAAAAAAGCTACTGGAATGCTCAGAATAAGACTTTTTTTGTCGTCATTTTTGCTTTTTACAAGGATTTTTTTTTTCTCCTTTGAGATTATAATGAACATGATCACACCACAAGTAAAGTCAGAAGTAGGACACAGAACCCTCCAAAGGCTAGCTTGGTCATCTGAGATCATTAAAAATGACTGATGTGGCCAGGCATGGTGGCTCACACCTGTAATCCCAGCACTTTGGGAGGGCAAGGCAGGCAGATCACAAGGTCAAGAGATCAAGACCATCCTCGCCAACATGGTGAAACCCCTTCTCTACTAAAAATACAAAAATTCGCTGGGCGTGGTGGCAGCTGCCTATAGTCCCAGCTATTCCAGGGGCTGAGGCAGGAGAATCACTTGAACCCGGGAGGCGAGCCGAGATCGTGCCACTGAACTCCAGCCTGGCTACAGAGTGAAATTCCATCTAAAAAAAAAAAAAAAAAAAAAAACTGACCCTAACAATATATATTTAAAAAATGTAAATAAAATGTAAATAAAAAATACAAACTTCCTTTTCAAGGTATTTTTAAAAAAAGCAAGGCCTTGGAAGTTTTTGTTCTCTTTACCTCCCGTTGCAAATTCTCTGGTTTGGGTTGGGTGGTGGCAAGTATGTGTCATCTGCAGTGGTGCTGCCCACAGTGCACAAGCAGGCCTCTCGAGAGCGACCACGTTTAGATTCTGAATGGGAAGTAGAGAGTGAATAGGTCACAGTGGCCTTTTATGTTGAGACGAAGTTTCGCTCTGTTGCCCAGGCTGGCGTGCAGTGGCACGATCTTGGCTCATTGCAATATCCACCTCCCAGGTTCAAGCAATTCTCCTGCCTCAGCCTTCCAAGTAGCTGGGATTACAAGCGCCTGCCACCACGCCCAGCTAATTTTTGTATTTTTAGTAGAGACAGGGTTTCACCATGTTGGCCAGGCTGGTCTCAATCTCCTGACCTTGTGAGCCCACCTCGGCCTCCCAAAGTGTTAGGATTACAGGCGTGAGCCACCGTGCCCAGGCCTGGCCTTTTTTTAAAGTTTAACTTTTCCTTTTTTGTTGTCTAATCATCCTCATCGGTCTTCTGCTGCTTGGTATCAACATCGTCATCATCTTCAGCTGCCCATTTGTCCATAGTGCCTCTCCTGCCTTGTTTTCAACTCCATTCTTTTCCTCACTATCACCTTCCTCCTCCTCCTCTTTCTCCCCACCTTGTTCCTCTATCTTCATGTACCTCAGCCTCCTGCTCCCCATTTTCCTCATTAGCATCCCCATTTTCCTCATTAGCATTCCCATTAGCATGGGCATCTCTTCCACTTTCTGCCTCCTCCACAACTTCTCCAAGTCCTTGGTGGTGATCTCGGAGCTGGTGTCCGACATGGTGGGGCACGCCAGTGATCCAGTGCAAGGGATTAAAAACAAAGCAAGAGTTCGGAGACTCTGTCAGTTAAGCTGCCAGAGTCTGAGGTGGCAGAGGATGTGCATGGCGGAGGTGGCTGTGGTGGGCAGGACATCGAACCAGGACAAATGCAAAGATGGGTTTTTAGAGCAGCCAGCCCTCTAAAGAGGGCCCAAAAGGGGCAGCTTCTCTATCTATAATCTTTCTATGGCAATGCATCCTGTCTCTTTGCTTTAAATACCAGATGTCTGCTGAAAACTCTCCTCCCCAAACCTCCTCCCTGATCTCCAGGGAAGTATCCAACTGTCTACTCAACCTGGACATATCAGAGACATCGCCAATTGACATATTAAAAATGTACTCCTAATATTTTCCCCCAAAGCTGATCTAACTACCATCACAGTTAAAGCAACTTCATCCTTCCAGCTGCTCAGGCTTTTGGGGTTGTCCTAAAGTCCTCTTTCTCCACATCCAGTCTATCAGGAAATCTTACTTGTTTTACCTTCAAAATATTTAAAATTTGGCCACTCTTTACCATCACTACTGCCACCACCTGGGTCTGAGCCACCACCATGTTTCAACAAGAACATTGCTGCCTCATTGGTCTACTTGCCTCTACTCTTGCTCCCTTATTACCTGTTCTTAACAGCCAAGGTGATCTTGTTCTAAACAAAACAAAACCAAAAAAAAAAAAAAAAACCAAGATCACAGCCAAAGTAATCTTGTTTTTCTGTTTTTGTTTTTTCAGACGGAGTCTTGCTCTGTTGCCCAGGCTGGAAGTGCGGTGGTACGATCTTGGCTCACTGCAACCTCTGCCCTCCCAATTCAAGTGATTCTCCTACCTCAGCCTCCCAAATAGCTGGGATTGCAGGCACCCGCCACCACACCCGGCTAATTTTTGTATTTTTAGTAGAGACCTCAGGTGATCCTGACCTCAGGTGATCCGCCCACTTTGGCCTCCCAAAGTGCTGGGATTACAGGTGTGAGCCACCATACCAGGCCTGATCTTATTTTTTACTTAAAAGTAAAAGATAGTCATTGCTGTAGCCTATAAGGCCCTTCCTTCCCCATTACCTCTCTGATTTCATCTCCTACCATACTCCCCGTTCACTCATGCTACTCTAGACACAGGCTATTTGCTCTTTCAGGCAAACTCCCACCTCACGGCCTTCACACTGGTGGTACCCTCTGTCTGGGATGCTCTCTCTGCTCTCTCTCCAGGTACTACTTGGCTCTTTTGTTTGTTTGTTTTTTGAGACAGAGTTTCACTTTGTTACCCAGGCTGTAGTGTGCAGTGGCAGCCTCGACCTCCTGGGCTTAAGCGATCCTCCTGCCTCAGCCTCCCAAGTAGCTGGGACCACAGGCGCGTGCCACCACACCTGGCTAATTTTTGTATTTTTTGTAGAGATGGGGTTTCACCATGTTGCCCAGGCTAGTCTCAAACTCCTGGACTCAAGTGATCTGCCCACTTAGGCTTCCCAAAGTACTAGGATTGCAGGTGTGAGCCACTGGCCCAGCCTTGGCTTTTCTGACTTCCTTTCAGTTATTGCTCAAATGACACATTCTCAGTGATGATCCCCTTTCAACCTGCAACCCCACATACTCCCATCCCCACCTGACTTGAGTACTCCCAAGCCCTCTTACTTGCTCTCATTTTTCCAGAGCACTTATTAACCACAGTATATTCTTGTTTATTATGTTTGTCTCTCCAGCGAGAATATAAGCTCCATCACTAAGACAGGCACTTTTGTCAGTTTCTTTTCTTTTTTCTTTTTTTTTTTTTTTGAGACAGAATCTTGCTCTGTTCCCTAGACTGGAGTGCAGTGGCTTGATCTCAGCTCATTGCAACCTCTGCCTCCCAGGTTCAATCGATTCTCCACCTGAGCAGCTGGGATTACAGGCGCACACCACCACGCCTGGCTAATTTTTGTATTTTTAGTAGAAATGGGGTTTCACTATGTTGGCCAGGCTGATCTCGAACTCCTGGCCTCAGGTGATTCGTCAGCCTCGGCCTCCTAAAGTGCTGGGATTACAGGTGTGAGACATTGTGCCCAGCCCTTTCTTTCTTTTTGGGATAAAGTCTGGCTCCGTCACTCCGGCTGGAGTGTAGTGGTGCGATCTTGGCTCACTGCAACCTCCACTTCCTGGGTTCAAGCAATTCTCCTGCCTCAGCCTCCTGGGTAGCTGGGATTACAAGCACCCGCCATCATGCCCCATTATTTTTGTATTTTTAATAGAGATGGGGTTTTACCATGTTGACCAGGCTAGTCTTGAACTCCTCACCTCAAGTGATTCACCCACCTCAGCGTCCCAAAGTGCTGGGATTACAGACGTAGGCCACTGCACTTGGCCTTTTTTTTTTGGTCTCTCTCTGTGGCCCAGGCTGTAGTTTAGTGGTGCGATGTTGGCTCACTGCAACCTCTGCCTCTCAGGCTCAATGATTTTCCCACCTCAGCCTTTCGAGTAGCTGGGACTACAGGCTTGCGCTGCCACATCTGGCTAAATTTTTTTTTTTTTGAGATGGAGTTTTACTCTTGTTGCCTAGGCTAGAGTGCAATGGTATGATCTCAGCTCACTGAAACCTCCGCCTCCCAGGTTCAAGCAATTTTTGTGCCTCAGCCTCTAGAGTAGCTGGGATTACACGTGTGCACCCAGAGTAGCTGGGATTACATGTGTGCACCAAAAATACAACTAATTTTGTATTTTTAGTAGAGACGGGGTTTATTCTTGTTGGTCAGGCTGGTCTCAAACTCCCGACCTCATGTGAACCACCTGCCTTGGCTTCCCAGAGTGGTGGGATTACAGGTGTAAGGTCCCGTGCCCAGCTTTTTTGTATTTTTGGTTGAGACAGGGTTTTGCCATGTTGCCCCAGGCTGTTGTCTGTTTCATTGAGTAAAGCATTCCTAGTGCCCAGAACACTGCCAGGCACTCAATATTTGTTGGATGAATGGATAGCATTAGTAACATTTTGTTGACTTAGTTATAAACAAGACCTCCTTCCCCATATTAGGCCAAAGCTCCCTGAGGACAGGGAAGATATATTATTCTGGACCCTTAATAAATATGGACTGACTAGATGAATAATGGGCTGTGTGAAAACAAGGAGGTGAAAATGAGCTGGCTATGTTTGGGTTGGAAATTAGGTGTAAGGGTCAGGTGTGGTGGCTCATGCCTATAGTCCCAACACTTTGGGAGGCTGAGGCGGGCAGATCACTTGAGGCCATGAATTCAAGACCAGTCTGACTAACATGGTGAAACCCCATCTCTACTAAAAAATACAAAAATTAGCCAGGTATGGTGGCGCATGCCTGTAATCCCAGCTACTTGGGAGGCTGAGACATGAGAATCACTTGAACCCTGGAAGCAGAGGTTGCAGTGAGCCGCTATGGCGCCACTGCAATCCAGCCTGGGCAACAGCAAGACTCCATCTCACCAAAAAAGAAAAGAAAAAGAAAATTAGGTGTAGGAAACAACTTTTGGTAAAGAATCAAAATAAGTCCGGGCATGGTGGCTCACACCTGTAATCCCAGCACTTTGGGAGGGTGAGGCAGGTGGATCTCTTGAGCGCAGGAGTTCAAGACCACCCAGTGCAACATAGTGAGACCTCATCTCTACAAAAAATAAAAAATTAGCCAGGCATGGTGGTACATGCCTGTAGTCTCAGCTACTCAGGAGACTGAGGTAGGAGTATTGCTTGAGGCCCAGAAGGTTGGGCTGCAGTGAGCCAAGATCCTGCCACAGCACTCCAGCTTGAGCAACAGTAGGAGATTTTGCCAAAAAAAAAAAAAAAAAAATGCTGAGTGAGGTGGCTCACGCCTGAAATTGCAGCACTTTGGGAGGCCGAGGTGAGCGGATCACAAGGTCAGGAGTTTGAGACCAGCCTGGCCAATATGGTGAAATCCCGTCTCTACTAAAAACACAAAAATTAGCTGGGTATGGTGGTGGGCGCCTGTAGTCCCAGCTACTCAGGAGGCTGAGGCAGGAGAATTGCTTGAACCTGGGAGGCGGAGGCTGCAGTAAGCCGAGATCATGCCATTGCACTCCAGCTTGGGCGACAGAGCGAGACTCCATCTCAAAAAAAAAAAAAAAAGAAAAATCAAAATAGATGAGATAGAAATCACTATAAGATGAGAGAGAAATCACTATAAGATGAGAGATTGTACCACAACACAAAGAAAGGGCCTGGTTGTAGAAAATGAAACCTATATGACAGGAAATAAGGAACTCTTGGAAATCACCACTTCTTTACTGTAAATAATAAATAAATTCAATGTGAATGCTCAGTGGGGATCTATTCTCTGAAACCTCTAACCTGTGGGACCGTGGTCTCCAGATTGTAGTGCTTATTCAGGAATTTCAGCAGCTTCGGTGAGGGTCGGTCAATGGCCAGTTGGTGTGGTTCCACTCGCTCCTTCTGCAGAGAACAGGAGACTCAGGGTAGGAGGAAGTATGGGGAAAACATGCCAACAGGAAGCCAGAAGCCTAGGAAGGGAATAGGAGGACATGGGAACATGGGAGGTGGGAGGCAGGGCTTCTGGAAAGGCTCAGGGCAAAGGAGTCCCTAGTTCGGATGAACCAGTGAAGAGGTAAGTGATACCTGCAACATATACTGGAAGAGTTCTCGCCCATGGCCATGGCGTTGCACAGACTCATGGATGTAGAAGTCCAGGATGCAAAGTGGTTCTACCTCATTATGAGCCTCACGATCATCCTAAGAAGGAAAAAATATGTTTTAGGCCCCCCAGCATCTCTGCTGTCTCCTAACCTCCAGCACTTTTGTTCTCAGGAACCAAAGTATACGAACTCCCAGCTTCCAATAACACTCACCAGTACAAAGAGCTTCTTGTATCCAACTTTGATGAAACCAATAATGGCTCCTTTGCCAGCCCTGTAGGACAGGGAAGATAATGAACAAGCTAGTGGTAACCAGCTGGAAGAGATAGTCAAAGATGGGGGAAGGGCTGAGGGAGGAAGGAATTAAGTATGGGATGGAAGAGCATGTGGCCACTCACGGTCGCGCTGAACTGTCTTTGAGAATATAAACAACATGGCGGTTACTCTGCATCCTTGATGCACTAGTGATGGGAGCGGAAAGATTCTGGGCCTGCAGGGAAGATTAAGTCAGACTTTCTGCAAGTCCCTCCAGAGGACCCAGGCCTCCCTTATCTACCATCCCCACAGAGGTCCCGCCTTTACTCCATCTAAAAACTCTCCAGTACCTTGGCAGAAGCCTTGCCCAGTTCATCTATAATGGTCATAATTTGCTGCTGCAGATCAACACTATAAAACGAGAGGAAATAAAAAGAGTCAGATACTCACTGAATTAGCGGGTCCTGGGCAGTCAGTCCTGGGAACCTGGGAATCTGGGCCACAACTCCAACCCAGGTTCAACACTGAAGGCTCCCTGCCTTTGCCTGGGAGTCTTGCAATCTGATTTCCAACCCCACCCTTCTGAAACCCAAACTTCTGTCACACATTTCAAGGTGGCACACTCCCTCCGCCCTTAAGGTTATTGTGAGGAAGCAGAAAGGCCGGATCAACCACATCCTTTCGTTGGGACATTTTGTGCCTGGGCCGAAAGGTCACAGATCCAAGCGCTGATCAATCCCACTAGGCCCAGGGTCAGAGGTCACGAAAAAGACAGCCCAGGACACCAAAAGGAGCGGTCACTCGTCAGTGAGAAGGGGGCGTGGTGCCTGGACCAGGTTTGGAGAGGAACTGGGAGAAAAGGGCCATGGGGTGGGTTTGAGCTGTCACCGGGCCGGCGTTGTGGTTCCGGGTCGGCGGGCTGGGGGCCTCAGGTGCTGGTCCAGCACCGTGATCCGCTCCGGGAACAGCGCGTCCACATCGAACGGGAACTCCATGGCCCATTGTGCGCGGCCGGACCCGCCCCACACGACGTCACTTCCGCCCCTCCCCTCGCCGCGCCGCCCTCTTTGAGTCTATTTCCAGGAGCCCCGCCTGTAGACCCTGCCCTTAGCTTCCAGGCAACTGCCCAGGGCCCCCATTTTTCTTGCCAAACCAGCTGTGTCCCTAGCAATGCCACTCCTTCCCATCCCTGCATCCCATTGCAGCTGAGTGCCATGGTGACCTATCTTCCTTGGCCCAGTGTCGCACTGTCCAACCTTTTAGCCCCTCAGTGAACAGTGGGCCATGCAGTGAATGTGGAGTAGGGCCCACAAACGGCATCTTGACAGTGACACAGCTACCCATCCCCAGTTTCTGGTCCCAGGCGTTACTGGCAAGGCTGACTTAAGCCTAACACTCATGCCCCCACAGCACCACTCAATTTGCTTATATGAAGAACATCACTCCCCACTAATGGCATTTATCTGAAACAGCCCAAGCAAACCAGAGACAGGAGAAAGAGCTTTATTGTGGAAAAGCTGAGTTGGCAGAAGTCTGAAACAGCAGCAATGTTTAGCCCAGCCCATCTATTTACAATATATAGGGGTTGGGGTTTCCCATACACATCTGTACTGCCCTCCCTCAGCCTCAGATTTATCCCTATCAGCAACATTCATTTATTCCCTGGATCTGTCATTGGCCACAAAAGACTGTTCCGGATGATATCCCATCATGTAAACCTATGCATATCTCCTAGTCCTTCTGGCTATCTTCCCTAGTCTTTTTTTTTTTTTTTTTTTTTTTGGAGACAGGGTCTGGCTCTGTCACCCAGGCTGGAGTGCAGGGGTGTGATTGCAACTCACTGCAACCCCCGCCTCCTGGGCTGAAGTGATCCTCCCACCTTAGCCTCCCCAATAGCTGGGACTACAGGTGTGCACCACCATACTCAGCTAATTTTTGTATTTTTTGGTAGAGATGGGGTTTCACCATGGTGTCCAGGCTGGTCTCGAACTCCTGGACTCAAGTGATCTGCCCACCTTGGCTTCCCAAAGTGCTGGGATTACAGGCATAAGCCACCATGCCAGGCCTCTCTTCCCAGTCTATGGCTCCTACAGAGCACTCTGGGGGCCTGTCTGCCCAGTGGAGGAGGGTTCTGCTGGTGCTGTAGGGGGCACCTTGGGCATCGACTCAGGTGGGGGGCCACTTTCTTCTCGGAGATGACCCTGGTAGAGCCGGCGAAGGCGAGACAGTTCTCTCTCTGGTGGCTGTTTCCAGTTGTACCATGGGTACCAGGGCTCGCCTGAGATCAGGGTGGGGGCTGGAGGAGTAGCACTCACAGCCCCATGAGAGGTACTGAAGTCAAGGTCCCGGGGTTCAACCTGGGGGATGTGGTAACTGAGGAGACCTAATGGATTTAAAAAGAAAAGAAAGTTAAGAGGGGAATGAGGAGGGTAGTTTAGATTAAGAAAGTAAGAAAAAGGATTATAAAGGGAGGGACCAGTCAGAGCCACTCGGTACATTTATCCATGTTGTATAATGCAAACAGGTAACTGGCCCAGAGGGCAAGTGTGGGCTGACGTACTGCCTGGGCTCTTGCTTACAAAGCTGTGCAACCCTGCACCAGGACTATGAAGCTGCATCTGCTCCAGCAGAGGGGTATACCTTTTATTAACTCATGCAACAGTGCCACGTAGTCCAGGGCCAGACATTTATATAAAGATCTTCCTATAATTTGCTATGGCATTCAGACCAGCAGTTGTAAAATAGAACGGAAAGGAACGGAAAAACAAAGAACAAAGAGACAGGGAAATGATAAAGTAAGAGACTTGGGAGAAGGGACAGGGGACAATGGAATGTCAGAAGAGACTCAGGAAGAACATGCTGGGTGCTACCATCTTGAACAGGTGTACGCTTATATCCATCCTCCAGCCCTAAGTCATCTTCCTTATACCTAACAAAACTGCCATGTGCCCCGTCTCATGCTCACCAACATCCCTGGCTTTCTGGATGGCCTCGGTCAACCTCTTGTGCTGCCTCATACAGACTCCTGTGGGGAGAAAAAGGATAACTTGTTCTTTAAGGCACAGTAAATAACAGAACACAATTTCTTCCATATGGTGACAGAGGGCTGGATTTGGAAGGCTTGGCTCTTCCTAATGACCCCTTTCCCCTGACCCCTCCATGGAACTCAGTTTTCCCATCTGCCCAATGGAAAGAATCTCCCCTATCTCTGGGAGAGCTGGGATAAAGATTTAGGAGGGTCTAGCCACTATAGAGAAGCTATTTAATGGTAAAGCCTCCAAGACAGGAAGCAGAACACAATTTAAAGGGCAAGTGTGGTTAATTGGAGGGCTGAGTTAAACAATCCAAAGAGAAAGATTCAATAAAGGGAGAAGAGATTTCAGAGTTGGGGAAAGCAATCTGAGAAAGTAACAGTAATAGTCCCTTCTGTCTTTTACAGCTTGACTCTTAAGAAACTCTGACAAACTGAACACTGACTGTACTGCCACCCCCAATAATGGTGGATTAAGGAGATTATTCTCTGCAAGGCCAGGCGCAGTGTCTCATGCCTATAATCCCAGCATTTTGGGGAACTGAGGCAGGAGCATCACTTGAGGTCAGGAGTTCAAGACCAAACTGGCCAAAATGGTGAAAACTTGTCTCTACTAAAAACACACAAAAAATTAGCCAGGCACAGTGGCGCGTGCCTGTAATCCCAGCTACTCAGGAAGCTGAGGCAGGAAAATTGCTTGAACCCAGGAAGTGAAGGCTGCAGTTCTGTCTAGATTCATATAGTAAATATTTTAAACTCTGCAGGTCCTGTGGTCTCTGTCTCAGCTACTCAACTCTGCCACCATAGCCTGGGAGCAACTGTAGACAATAAAAAACAAATGGACAAGGCAGTGGGCCAGATTTCCCTATGGCTATAGTTAGGGAATAGATATAATCCTGAATTGTTAAATTTATGACTCCAAGTTTGGAAATCTAATTGAATTGACAATAATATAAAATAACTTATGTGACAATTTGTGAAAAATCTTTTGTAAAAGTAAAAAGACCCTATAGAAAGGAATTAATCACCATTTATCATTTAAGAAATAAATCTGGATAGTCTGCTTACAGAATTGTCTTTTTTTTTGAAACGGAGTTTCACTCTTGTTGCCCAGGCTGGAGTGCAATGGCAAGACCCTGACTCATCACAACCTCCGCTTCCCGGGTTCAAGCGATTCTCCTGCCTCAGCCTCGTGAGTAGCTGGGATTACAGGCATGTGCTACCACGCCTGGCTAATTTTGTATTTTTAGTAGAGATGGGGTTTCTCCATGTTGGTCAGGCTGGTCGCGAACTCCCAACCTCAGGTGATCCACCCACCTTGGTCTCCCAAAGTGCTAGATTATAGGCATGAACCCCCACACCCAGCTGTACTCGTCTTTTTCTTTTGTCCACACTTAATTGCTTTAGCCCCCACTAAGCCAAGATTTCCAAAAGTTTCAGCCAGACCTTTTAGGCTATAAGTAAGAGCTACTGAACAAATACCTACTGACCAATTGCATAAATAAGGCATGCCACAAGGAAAAGCACCCTGGTGGTGCAGGGATGATGGGCTAACCTGTGTATGGAGCATGGAAGATGATACCCGTGTGGGCGCAGACAAACTGTTCCAAGAGCTTCACGTTCTGTCGGGGAGAACAGCAGAGAAACATGAGGAAAGAGGCAAGGAGAGCAGAAAAACCTTTGGACACTGAAAGCACAAAATCCCTACACACCCACATGGATGACCTTCACCCCTCCACAGCTCTCCAGATGCTATCTTCCTTCATGTCCCAGTTTGGCTTCATCAATTAACTGAATCCATCCGTGAATATCCCATATTCTGTCACTGTGCTTCCATAGAAGTTTCTTATGCAGAGGTTAAGTTCTTTTTTTTTTTTTTTTGAGATGGAGTCTTGCTCTGTCGCCAGGCTGGAGTGCAGTGACACGATGTTGGCTGACTGCAACCTCCGCCTCCCAGGTTCAAGCAATTCTCTGCCACAGCCTCCTGAGTAGCTGGGATTACAAGTGCCCGCCACCATGCCCAGCTAATTTTTTGTATTTTAGTAGAAACAGGGTTTCACCATCTTAGCCAGGCTGTTCTTGAACTCCTGATCTCATGATCCACCCGCCTCAGCCTCCCAAAGCGTTGGGATTACAGGCATGAGCCACCGTGCCTGGCCTGCAGAGGTTAAGTTCTAAAGTCAGCCTTCAGGTGAAAAACTGGGGCTGGTCATTGGGAGTACCAGAAATTATCCAGAAAATGATATTGTAATGTGTGTGTATAAATAACTAATGTATTTAATAGCATGCTGAATTTTTTTTTTTGAGACAGAGTCTCTCTCTGTTGCCCAGGCTGGAGTACAATGGCATGCTCTTGGATCACTGCAACCTCCATCTCCCAGGTTCCAGCAATTCTCATCCCTCAGCCTCCCTAGAAGCTGGTATTACGGGGACCCACCACCACAACCAGCTAATTTTTTTGTATTTTTAGTAGAGATGGGGTTTCGCCATGTTGGCCAGTCTGGTCTCTACCTCCTGACCTTAGGTAATCTGCCCGCCTCAGCCTCCCAAACTGCTGGGATTACAGGCGTGAGCCACTACGCCCAGCCAATATAATATTTTCAAAGTCTTTTTTTTTTTTCAATTTTTAATAAAAAAATTTTTAAATAGTATTTTTACCCATGCCCTCTTTATCTAGAAGCCCCTGGGCCGAACCAGCACCCACTCAGCTTGGGTGAGGCTATCCCTGCTCACAGCATGACTCTCCCAGATTTGATAGAGTGATATTCTTTTGGGTTTCAGGTCACCTTGACATCGCTGGACTTCTTAGTAACATATTTTCAAAGTCTTTAAGGAGCAAATCCTGTCCTTCTCACATATTGAAGCCTTTTTGAAAAATACTAGACTCGGCTGGGTGCAGTGGCTCATGCCTGTAATCCTAGCACTTTGGAAGGCCGAGGTGGGTGGATCACCTGAGGTCAGGAGTTCAAGACCAGCCTGGCCATCACGGTGAAACCTGATCTTTAAAACAAAAAAAAAAAAATAGAAAAATACTAGACCCTATCTTGTTTCATTTATCTGCTCTCCAGCCCCCAGGTCCCAGCATGCCACTGAACATTAATAATGAAATAAAGAAAACTTCAAGAAGAAAATGGGCCAAGGCTGGGTGCAATGGCTCATACCTGTAATGCCAGCACTGTGGGAGGCCGAGGCAGACAGATCACGAGGTCAGGAGTTCGAGACCAGCCTGGCCAAAATAGTGAAACCCCATCTCTACTAAAAATACAAAAAATTAGACAGGTGTGGTAGTGGGCGCCTGTAATCCCAGCTACTTGGGAGGCTAAGGCAGGAGAATCACTTGAAACCAGGAGGCAGAGGTGACAGTGAGCCAAGATCGTCCTATTGCATTCCAGCCTGGGCAACAGTATGACACTCCGTCTCAAAAAAAAAAGAAAAATAAAGTGGGCCAATATACTTGCTAATAATTATACTCAATACAAATGAGTATCTTTGAATACTGCTCTCTCATTAGAAATAGCCATTTCTCAAACTGAAAGAGCAAAGCAAAAAAAAAAAAAAAAGAAATAGCCATTTCTCTTACCTGCCAATTTAGACTGTCAATTTCAGAGGCATAGGATAAAACTTTTCGGTACAATCCATAGTAGAAGGTAAAAGACTGGAGAGAGGGATGTTTCTATAGTGCCAGAAGCAGCTACTACAAAGTAAACTGCAGGGGCTCTAGGATATGAAGAAATGTGGGGCACCTACACTAATCTCTTCGGCACTACAAAGGGGCTCAAAATCTTTATTTTTCTTACCATAAAAACAAAAGATTCTCCTTACCCTAAAGTCAACATGCAACTTGTGATCTCGGCAGATGGGGCAGGGATTCCCAGCAACTTTATTCCCACGCTGTAGAGAGAAAAAAACTGGTGGTTAAGGATGTTTAAACCCCTGTCAGAAAAAGTGCTGCTGTTACTGTCATTGTGGCCTCTACCCCTACTCCACATTCCACAGTCAGAAACTTACAATACATGTTTTCCGAGTACGCTGTGGGGGTACACCACCTTTGTGGTTGCGGCGGTAGTCAGCCCAGATGGGGCGAGAACCATATCGCTTCTGGTATTCTGAAATGAAAAATCATACAAGTTATTCCTGGGTGGGAGCGTAGTGGGTGGCTCTGTCCACTTATTTCAAATCCTTCCTGACCCTCCCTTTCCCCATTTAGAGGTACCTTCTGATTCCAGATATTTCCAGGGCATATTCTCATAAGGAGAAATGGGAACCCGGGGCAAAGACTTTTCCTCAGAAGGACTTTTGGTGCAAAGAGTCTGGAGGAGAACCTATAAACAAGAAAAAAATAAAAGAATGAGTTCAGGGAAAGCACTCAGTTGTTTTGCTTATCACACTTTGGAAAGAGGGGGAATGCACACATATTGCATTAATGGAATATAACAGGAATACATATGTAAGTTAAGTATTTTTGTTGGGTTTAAACTGACATAAACCAACAACCACTCTCCTTTTCTACAACTGGATCCTGAAAGAAAAGCGAAGTTGGGGAATACATGCCTGGAAAACAATCTTATTTCAGAAGACAAAAAATCTGGCACATAAAAGGTATTTGTGCTTTTTGGAAATGAATTGAGTCTGGTGTAAGAACAAAGTAAGAGAAAGGATGGCTAGGTTCTTGGAAGTAAGATGTGTGGTGGGGAGGGGATGCAGAAGACAGGTGTGGCTCCAAATCAGTCAAGTCACTGAGTTGCCCAGTTTCATAAAAGCTGAAGGCCAACATTCCACAAGGCAGAACAAACTTGAGTCCTAACGCTAGCTTTAAAACTACCAAGGCTGTTATTAACTCTGTGTTGACCTCTGTCACTACTCTTCAGTTCCACTTTAGGGAGTGGCAGCTGGGCAAGCCTTCCTATCTCATCGTGTCCCACCAAGAACCTCAAAGAGGTGAGTACGTAAGACTAGAGGGAAACCCGTAAGCTCTCGTAACTCCGACAGAAAACTGATTTAAAAAAAAAAAAAAGCCGAGAAACTGTCCTCAGGTAATAAGAATATATCCTGACCTTACTGGGACATAGCAACGTTGGTAGAAATTAGGATCCCTGATTTCCCTAAGTACATTGCAGAGCAACACAGATTTAGACACCATCTGCATAGTTAAAACCTGATTATTGTGCCGCTCTCCTGGGGAGCACATATGTTGTGGTAAAACTGCAACGATACAGAGAAGATTAGCATGACCCCTAAATGGTTTAAAAAAAACAAGAGCTGGTTATACATGACCGGGGGTGGACAGGGGTCAATTCCATCACTTAGTTATTTTACTGAGATGGTATTTTGGAAAAAGAATGACACCTAGCCCCAGCGCTTAGTCTTCGGCTCAGAATTAGAAAACGCACGGTGTATGGGAGGGGGTTGCAGGAAGTACTGCGTAGAGACAAGACACCAGCACGTGGGAAGGTCTCCACTCGTGGATTCCTGACAGTGGAGCGACGACCTAGAGAAGGTATAACCAACTTGGGGTTGTGCAAAATGTCCTTCGAGGAGTTACCTGAACTCTGTGGGCACCTCGGAAGAGAGAAAGCATAGGAAGCCGCCTCAGCAGGGTGTTTAATACAGACGTCGCCATCTTGACGTACGCCCAGCGCAGGAATGGACGGAAAGACAACTGCGCATGCTTCAGGAAACTGACTAGGGCAGGGCCAAGGACAAGTCCGCAGTGCGGAAGGCGGCTGCACGTTTGCGTCAGGACGGAAGCGTGAAAGCGAGGGCATTGGGGAGAAGCTAATTTCAACTGCGTCACAATGGAATTGGACCTCAAAATTGGTTTTTTTCGGGACTAGTCACTACGACTGTTAGATCCCATTGTTAGAATTTGCGTTTTAAGCAATTTTGAAAGCGATTTTGACCGGGATTCTCTCAGTGCGCATGCGCTGGCATGTTTCCACCAATCATGGGTGAGAAATGTTTTCCAGGGCGGAAGTGCAGAGGCAGAGGAAAGGGAGGGGCTAAGCTCTCTGGTCACGCGCACGCTACAGGGGGCCCAGGAAGGAGGCGGAAGAGAGTGCCAGGGAAGGGGCGGTGCGAAGGCTAAGGGATAGTAGCCAATCAGCTGGCGAATTGTCATTTAGGTTGCCCAATGAGTTTACGCCTCGCGTACAATGTCTCGCGACAAGGGCGTTTCTCTAGCACGTTTGGGGGCGTTGGGCGGCGTCCCGGTATAAAACACTCCACCCGAGCGGGCGGCCGCCATTCTGGGGTTCGTTTAGAGGTAAGTTTGGGTGCTTTGTTGTTTAGTGGGTAAAATTTTGCGGAGGTCTTTGGATCTGGGAAGTGTGGGGTAGGGATGGGTTCATTTGAGATCCACGGCATAAATAGAGCGGCTGTGTTTATGATGGGACGCAGAGATGTGTTTTGGGACAACAAAGATAGCATTTCTGGGTGTTTCTGAAGAAACCCGTACTGATGACATCTTTCTCCCTTGTGTTCCTTTTATCCCAGGTTTGAATTTTCTCGGAGAAAGGCCGGCCACGAGGAAAACAGAAACAAGCCGCAGCAACGTCTAAGCCCTTGAAAGGATCCTGAGAGCGGGGGGAAAGGGAAAACAGCAGCCACCAGCCCAACCACTTGTGTCTTCTGCCCCTTCCCATCTATCTTGCCCACCCCACCAGCCCACGCTGCTTGGGACTTGAAATCTGTGGCCGAAGGACCGTCACCACATAACTTCAAAAATAATCAACCACCCTCCCTTCCCAAACCACCCAAATTCACTCATCCAGCGTTTACTTTTTTTGAATCCACTCAGAACTTTTTTCTGCGACCCCCCTCCCTAAATGGAGTTGGGTGGGGGGGGAAATGAATACTGAGTTGGCCTTCATTTTTTTAAAAAGACTTTTTGATCCAATGAGGCCCCGTAAATAATTGAGTTTTGGGTCCTGGTTGGTTGTTTTATTTTTTTTCCTCCAAAATTTTACCCCCTCCCCCCTGAGCCCGAGGTGCTGACGTCGCAAAAAAATTGGATAGTAAGTGTCGAATTTTCAAAAACCAGCCTTGCAACAAGAAATCAACGTTTCCCGTTGTGAAACCAAAAATAATGAGAGGAAGAAATGAGACCATAGAACAAATAGAGAACTGGAGAAGGACCAATCTGGTTTCTTAATCTCCGTTAAAAAGCCTGTGGGTCTGAACAGTCTTGTTCTCTCTCCCTTACCACCTATCTCTTCCCTGCCCTGCTGCAGGCAAGGAGAGGGTGGAGGGAGGGCCAGCAAGTGAGGATTTTGATGCTTAACCCTTGGTAATCCAGCCAATTTCCAGACTGCCAAAGCCATACGTGTTTATATAAGGAGGAATGGTTACCTTCCTCTGGTTAGCAGCAGTCTTCAAAAGGGTTAATGAGCTCACATACAAGAGATGGTGGATCTTGTGGCCCAGAAGTACCACTTCTTTGTGTGTGAGACAAGCAGGGTGCCTTTCAATTTGCCAGATTAATAAGCAATCTGTACATAAAGATTGCAGGGTAAGGAGATGGGCAGAGAAATAGCTCGCTGTAACTTTTTAAATGACTGTTAAATCCTCTCAATTTTAATGTAATTTGCTTGGGGTATATTTGTGTGGTTTAAAATAGGTGGCAATCTAGGAATAAAGATTGCAAGACACTTAATTTAGGACAAAATCTAATCAGTGCCAGTACATAACAAGATAATAGTTGGGGAGGTAAAGAATGTCTTGTAATTGTTGCAGATTGCATAGGTATTTAAAAGCAAAAAAATGATTAACATTTTTACTTGATATTTTTTGGTGGGAGGTACAGTTTAAATAGAGGGTGGAAAGGTTGGGAAATGTGGAATTTAGGAGTATAATTTTAAAAGCCATTTAGTGCAATTGAATGCTAGCTTTCTAAAAGATTTGTGTCGTTAAAAGGAATTTTTTTCTTCCCTGCTTCAATATGGCGACTTTCCTTGTCCTTTTGTCTTCCAAGCGGCGTTGCAGGTTGTGTCTTGACCCATTTTTTTTCCTGTCCTCCCACCTCAACCCTATTTGTTGAGAGGGGTCCAAGTCCTTCCTCCCCTTTTTCCCTCTATAGGGAGGATGGGGGTGGTCGATGGTAGCCGGTTGAGCCTCCGTTGCAAATTCAGTTCTTCCCTGCAGAAAACTGTTCTTTTTGATATTTAATTGCTGTAATTTTCACTACGCTCTTACTGATCAGAATAGGTCAAAGATTATTCAGGATGGGGAACTGGCTTTTGGTTTTTTACTAAAAGTGTTTTACAATGTAACTGAAGCTACCGGCAGAACCGGGTGGCTTTTTAAAGTTTGAGTCCTCTTTCTCCATTACAAAATGGCGTCCCTCCGTCTTTGTTGTTTTTCTCCCCTTTCTGCCATCCTGAGCTTAGGGCCGCCCTAGAAACTTGGTCAAGGGGGAGGAGCAGCTTTGAAAGGTGATGTAATCAGCTTGCTTCCTCCGCTCTCCACCCTCTTGAAGCTCCACCCCTGAGCAGATGCCTTTGCACTCCCTGTGCTCGTTGCTGCTAGGAAGAAGACATTTTCCTTATTTTCTTTAAAATATCTTAAAGGGATAAGAGCTTATAGGAATTAAGTGTCAAGGCTGTCCATTTCCATGGGTAGTTTTAGTTTTTATAGAACCAGTTTTTATTTTCACTTTCCTTCTCTCATCACAACAGCTTGTAATTTTTCCCCACTTTAGCTGCCAGGGGTGAAAAAATAGGCAAACCTAAGACTGGGAAGCTTTGAGGATGTGTGTGAGTGTGTGTGTATGTATATAGGTGTGTAGGGGGAGATGGGAAAAACACAAGGGCTTGCGAGAGTAACTTGGAGATAAACTGGGGCTTAATGACACTGAAATGTGCCATTTCTGCTCAGGAACCAGTCTGGGCCTCCTGCATTTGGTCGCTTTGTGTAATGGAACTCTGGGGGAAGGTGGGTACTTTAAGGACTTCTAAATCACCCTCATTCCCACCTCAGTTTGGGGATAAACTCTGTATTCAGTGCTGTATCACGTTCTCCACTTGCTTAGTTCCTGTACATTGGTACTAGGATGAGAAGTGAATCTTTAGGAAAGGAGGCGGCAGTTGTAAACTCAAGGCAGGGGGAATCACGCTACGGTTTCTGGTAAGCAAAACCTTTCTGGTATTACATTTCACAACTTTCATTTATTTTTTTCCAAAGAGCCACCTTTTTTGAATTTCTTTTTTCCTTCCCTTCTAAAAGAAGTTCCTTAAAAGCATTAATGAAAAAATGTCCTCTTCATTTTTCAACTCGTGCAGTGCTGTGGCAGTTGGTGCATGCTCAGAAGCCATGCCCTATCTGAGGGTGGTATTGGGTGTCTGGTTCCTTTCTTTTCTTCCTCCAACTTTTTCAAAGTCAAATCTTTATCAGACTCTCCATATAATTTTCATTTTTAAAAGTCCTGCACTGAAGCGTGGAGGTTCTAGGCAGAAATGGAAAGTATACTGCCCTGTTGTGACTTGGGTGAGACTTAGGGCTAATTTTCTACTGGATACAGATTCTCAAATTACTACTTAAACTTCTGGATTGGATGGGAGGGACTCTTCCACACGTCTATTGACCACAAGTTTTTTTTGTTTTTTTTCTTTTAAGCAGTTTGCCATGCGTCTCTGCAGCATATCTTCCTTGGGAGCTGAACATTCTACCCAGTGGGGTTCCTGATCTCTAGTGAGCCAGGGGATTAATAAAGGTCTTCCTTAACATGGGAGATGGGAAGCAAGGTCTACTAGGGGAACCAAATCCATCTGAGAATCTTGGAAAAGCTGATCCCTGTAGTTTGTGGCCAGCGTTCTAGTCTGGGGTCTTCATGAGTAGGGGTCGTGTATCATTTTGCCTCCTTATTGAAAGGCAGATTAGCTTTTGAGCTCAGGTTTTGCAAAATTCCTTTGAAAGGTAGGGGCTTACTACTTGGAAGAAAGCTACGACCTTGTGATGAATCACCTGAGAGACATAATTCAGTCCACTATTGAGTCAAACTAAAAAATGCCTAAAACACTGAAGAGAAAGGAAGGGGAACATAAGGGGTTAGGTACAAATCATTTTCATTTCCAGAAGTGCCTCTAAATTAAGGTAAATTTGGGACTCCTTTCTTCTTTTGTTAGAAGACAGTTACCATTTTTTAAAGGGCTCTGGCTTGCACAGAATTTTTGTCCTGAACCAATTCAGTCCTGTTTCATTGGTGATGGATGTGGAATAACTTTAGGTATGCTGGATATTTTTTCACCCTATTTAATTGAATAACCCTCAAGTAAAATCCATTTTGAAGGCAGGAGTCGGTTTCACAGACGTTTATCTCTGGTAAGAATGGTAGAAAATTCCCCAGTGCCTTGTGCCAATAGAACATGGCTCTCCCCAAAACATTCTCCGTGAGGAAAAGCATAGCTTAGGATGAAGTGGAGGTAGGCCATGGAGTTGCTGCCTCACCCCCCATCTTCTGTATGTTCTACAGTCAATGAAATAGCTCACTAAAAGAAGACATAATCATGCCCTGGATTATTTGTGGTTCCAAAAAGCTTTCTCAAGCTTTCATTCCAGGTTCCGGCTCTTGAGTAGGTGATATTACGGCAGTCACGGCCCCTACCTGCCTTTGTCAACTCACTTTGCCTTCTCTGCTGTAGGCCTGTGCCTGGAATGTTGGACTTTTCACTCCTTTCCACTAGAGTGCCTTGGAACTTGTTTGGTTTTTTTTCCAAAATATGCTGACCTCAAAGTAAGGAAACTAGGCTGTAAGGCATTTGGGGTCCTTAAATAAGAACTAATCTGCCTGTAGGAAGGCCATTGTGAGGAAACCCACTTAGATTTTAACAAGATTGGTGCTCATGAGACAAAATCTCATATTTCCAGAAAGTATATAAGTAACGGAAAATGAATATTTAACACTAATTTTGCTTTGTTAGCTTCCCTTTGACTATTAATGTCTTTTATTCATATTTATACAAATGGGAATAAAAAAGTCCCTGGATCCCATTCCCAGTAGAGAGCACTGGACAGAATTCAGCTTTGTACTTACTGGTCCATCTTTCTAAGACTGACTCCGCTCATCTCCCATCCTCTTAAGGAACATGTGAGCTTGGATGACAGGTTTTTTTTTGTTTTTTAGTGTTTGAAGGAAATAGGAGTAGCATGTGTATTTATTGGCTTAGCTTGTAGTTGGATATACAAAAGGGAATTCTCCAGGGTGTTATATATATTCAGCTCTGGGTTTGAATCAAGTCAAGGAGAACTGGCTTGAAATGATGTTTAATTCAAGGCCTTTTGTCAAATTGCATATATTTTGCTTTGGGAATCTAATGGTAGAGACGTGTATATATAGAGTTTTAAAAATTTCTTAGTCTCTTGATTGCTTATGATATGTTATTATTGGAACCCATTCATTGCTTTTCCAGTTTCCAGCAGATGTGATATCTGTTTTATATGTCCCTTTATCATATCTCTTTATAGTTTCTATACATCACCTTATAGTAGCTCACTACATGGGAAAAATACCTTTATTTCTGTGTGTGTAAGAATTACCACACTTGAGTGGATTTGGCCCACGGACGTCTAATCTTTTCCAGTATTCTCCTTGAATGTTTTTTCTCTGACCTCAGGTTCCACCTTTGCTTGTGGAGGTTCCAGGGCAGCAGTGACTTCTCAACGTTTCTTGCCTCATCTCCTCTTCCTCTGTTCAGCCCACAGGTTATGATCTCCAGAGCCAAGATTGTACTCCTACCCCTTCCCTTCCCGGCTGCCGCCGCTGCTTGCTTGCCTAGATTGTTAGGACCTACACATTTGGAGATTTATTGACCTTTTTGTTGCGAGGACTGAAAGCCTGAGATTGTTATGCTTATGTTTTTTCTTTTGTTTGAGAACAAATAGAACTAATTTGCATTATCTTACAAGGAACCTGGTTTTTTTTTTTTTAAGCACACAAAAATACTCATCTTTGTAAAAGACTGATTTTTCTATCCTTCTGCTGGAATTGTGTCTGTTATCTCTGTGTTAGATGTAGGGTGAGGAAGGTTTTGTCCTTGCCTCTTCCTTGCTACCCAGTGTTGGCCTTATTGCCCAAAGGCAGATATTGCTGAAGTGGCTTTCTTTTTTGGTGGTTTTTGTTTGTTTTTGAGACAGGGTCTTACTCTGTCTCTCAGGCTGTAGTGCAGTGGCACAATCACAGCTCACTGTAGCCTCGATATCCCTGGGCTCAAACAGTCCTCCCGTTTTTCCACCTCAGCCTCCCGGGTAGCTGGGACTACAGGTGCGCACCATTACACTCGGCTTATATTTCGTAGAGAGGCGGTTTTGCCATGTTGCCCAGGCTGGTTTTAAACTCCTGTGCTCAAGCAATCTGCCCACCTTGGCCTCCCAAAGTGCTTGGGATTACAGGCATGAGCCACTGCACCTGGCTTCTTTTTTGGTTCTTAAAAGGAAGTGTTTAGAGGCAGTGTAGATAAAAATCCCCATTAGAACCTTATTGATCCTGAATTACCTTTCTGGAACTTCAGTTGTGGCCTAGAACTTGCTTCACACTTCTGTCCCTTCCATAAAAGGAGCTTAGCTTTTAACTAATTCTTTTCCACTCTGGTCTAAAACAGCTGCTTAAAATTTAAGGGCATTTTTCTAGCCTTTGGCTTTATTTGTTATATTCTTTAGCGTCCCTGGTTTTCAGTTTTAGGCTTTCCTAGGGGATCTTGGACAGTGTGAATTTTGAGGAGAGGACCAGATTTGCGTCTTTGCTTTTGAAAGCACAAACCACTAGCTTCTGTTTAACTTGGAGACAGTAAAAATTTGTGCAGTGTTTGGTTAATGAGTGACAGTCTATTGAAGGGCTAGAGGACCTTCTTGATTTTCTTGCATCCATTTGTCTCCCTTTCTGGGACCTATCCCCAGATCTCCTTGGGGAGGGATTCTGTTTTCAAGTTTTGTTTTGTTCTCTATTATCTGCCACTTCAGCTGATGCGTATCTGGCTACTTGTAGTGAATATGATTCTTAATGGGCCAAGATGAAAAGGAATCAACTCTTAGCCCAAACACCCAAGATTGGCCCAATTTCTGTCAAGCTTACAGGCTGTTTTTCAAGCCAAATTGATCAGCAACTAGGGAAGACAGGACTTAAGAATAGGTAAAAATGCCTTGGAGAGTTGAACATCTTGTTATGAGAACTGAGTCTTAGCTCTAGTATGATCTAGTGCAGTTCAGCCATCCTAGGAGGGATGCTGCTGGGAGGGAGGGACAGTGTGCCGCCCTCATCCTCCAGTCAAATTACTTTCCTGTTCAGCCACATATGCTTCCCATCCTTAACTTGCCAGGGCTATTTTCTCAGTAGTGACAGTGGTCTGTGTTGCTTTTTTGTATCTAAAAAATAGTGTAATTGAATAATTAGTCACTATACTTTGTCAGATGTAGAGATGGGGTTTATTAGAGGGCGTACACGGGTAGTCCTTGCCACCTATTTATTCTTTGTATGTGTTTTGTCCTCTTAATGTAGAAACCACCATCATGGGTTCGGGTCCCATAGACCCCAAAGAACTTCTCAAGGGCCTGGATAGCTTCCTTAACCGAGATGGGGAAGTCAAAAGTGTGGATGGCATTTCCAAGATCTTCAGGTGAGTCTTTACACTTTTTTGGATTCATTGTGAGTAGAGAATGTTGCGTGTTAAAATATGGCTGCAGTTGAGGCAGACCGAAATGATTCTGGAATGGAAAGGGAAAGATAATGCAATAGGATTAAAATCCAGCAATTTTAGGATAAGGGATAGGAAAAGATGATCACTTGGATTCTGACCATAATGGAAGCTGGAGATTTGGACATTCACAGTCTCAAGGGAGCCATGGGTTGGAATGAGAGCAGGGGAGCCTGGTGACAGAATTCTAGACTGTTTTGGTTCGTGTTCCACCTACCTATAATGTTATTTTCCTTCAGGGATTATTATGTTTTCCAGGGGAAGGTAAATAACTAAGCCAGTCTTGAACAGTTGTTGAGGGCTAGCTTTATCACCTGAAGGCAGATTGAAATTCATCCTGTGTATTAGGGAGGCAGTGATGGTTTCCTTCCCAGATCAGAGACTTCAGTGTCTGTTCTCCTGTAAGTTTCCATGTTGCACTCCTCTTCTCTGGAGCAAAGTCCCAAGTCATCAGGAATCTCTAGGCAGTTCACAGATTAGAGAAGCACTTTTGCTAAGAGAAGAGATACTGGCTGCTTCATTTCTAACGCTAACTCATCTCCTGCAGTTTGATGAAGGAAGCACGAAAGATGGTGAGTCGATGCACTTACTTGAACATTCTCCTGCAGACCCGTTCACCAGAAATACTGGTCAAGTAAGTGGGGATCTGGATGTTTGGAATGGGATGATACAGCTAGAAGATGGGGGCAGTGAGGCGTGGGGTTTCTGGGTCATTAATGGGAGACTGGGATTGTGGGCTGTGGTACTTTGAAAACCCAGAAAGGGCATTACAGATAGACTCTCCTGCCTGCCTGCAGGTTTATTGACGTTGGTGGCTACAAACTTCTCAACAATTGGCTAACATATTCAAAGACAACCAACAACATTCCCCTCCTCCAGCAAATTCTACTGACCCTGCAGCACCTGCCGCTCACTGTAGACCATCTCAAGCAGGTACGTTTAGTCTTTAAACCCCGATTCTTCCTTTTTTGGTTTAGTCTAACAGATGAAAAACTCACACTGACCGGTGTGACTGTAATCTTTGGTCTGTGAGGTAGAATGGCAGAAAAAAAATCGAATTTAGAATAAGAAGACTTGGTTTGAATTTATCTCCTTTAATAGGTGTGGGGCAGGCCGGGTGTGGTGGCTCACGCCTGTAATCCCAGCACTTTGGGAGGCTGAGGCGGGTGGATCATGAGATCAGGAGTTCAAGACCAGCCTGGCCAAGATGGTAAAACTCCATCTCTACTAAATATACAAAATTAGCTGAGCATGGTGGTGGGTGCCTGTAATCCCAGCTACTTGGGAGGCTGAGGCAGGGAACTGCCTGAACCTGGGAGGCAGAGGATGCAGTGAGCCAATATGGCACCACTGCACTCCAGCTTGGCCACAGAGTGTTGCTCTGTGGCCTCAAAAAAAAAAAAAAAAAGGTGTGTGGTGACCAGGCATGGTGGCTCATGCCTGTAATCCCAACACTTTGGGAGGCCAAGGCGGGCGGATCACGAGATCAGGAAATCGAGACTATCGTGGCTAACACAGTGAAACACTGTCTCTACTAAAAATACAAAAAATTAGCTGGGCGTGGTGGCACACACCTGTAGTCCCAGCTACTCGAAAGCTGAGGCAGGAGAATCGCTTGAACCCAGGAGGTGGAGGTTGCAGTGAGCTGAAATTGCGCCATTGCACTCCCGACTGGGCAACAGAGCGAGATTCCTTATCAAAAAAAGGGGATTGTAACTTGTGTGGTTGTTAGCTCTAAGTAGACTTACTTCTCTCCATGCATTTACCTTTCTGCTGCTCCCATCTCTCATAGAACAACACAGCTAAACTGGTGAAGCAACTGAGCAAGTCAAGTGAGGATGAAGGTAGGGTGCCAGTCCTTCCTCTTACGGGCTTTTCTCTATTACTTCCACTTAATTACCTTCATATCTCTTCTCATCCTTAGATTGTCCCTTCACTTCTTTCCTTTTTGTATCTCACCTTGCTTTTTTCCTTCTTTTAAAGACAAAGTTCCTCTAACCTGTACCCTGTTTCCTGTTCTCAATTCCAAGTGGAAATTGTTCATTATTTTGTTGTTGAATATAAGATAAGGTGCCATACTTTAGCCGGAAGCTGATTCCTAAGATTGCTTGGTATAAAACACATACACTTAAAATTCACTGTAGGAGATAGTATTATCCTAGAGTATCTCATCATTATTTACTTCTGCTTTTCTTATTTTCTTTCTTTTTTTTTCCCCCCCGCCTTAAAAAGCCTCCAGTGGAACTGTTTTTCTAACTATAATATTCTGGGACCTTCAGTATCTGTTTCCTAACAATAAATTTACTAGTTTTAGTTCTACCATTAAACATATTCTTGTAGGACATGGGCAAAATCTTGACTCTTGGAGTATACCAAAGCGCTGATTCTTTCCTTTTCTAAAAGCGTTGTGGAGCTTCTGGCAAGGACCATACAGTTCTGGCTTGAAGGCAAAACCTGTCTCCCTTAGAAATTAAGAGTTTCCTTTATCTCTACCCAGGGCATGAGCCAGGAGCACAAGATACTAGTTTCCCACCAAGTGAGCCGTAATCTATTTCCATCTGGCTTAATTGTGCTGCCCTCTCTGAATATGGATTTAATGACCATCATTCATTGAAATGTGTATATTCCCTGTCGACTATAGTTAAGTCTCACTGGACCATTGTATCAGTTGCTCCAAAAAGGTTTTAGGATGTTCCTGCATTGAGGTTTGTTCATGTTGGCTTAGGTATAGAAATTGTCAATTGTGTGACTGTTTTGAAAAGTTAAGTTTTAATGTTATATGAAAATCTTACTACTAAATGATAAATTATGAAATGAGTCTATAGGTGGAAATGTTGGCCAGAAGAGGGGTACCATATATCAAAGATGTTACTTGCCAAGTACAAAAGGAAAGCGCTACAAAGTATTTTTTCATGTATTTAGAAACAAACTTCACTTCTTGTTTTCTCATCTATAAAAGAAAATAAAAAGTCTTCAGATTGTTGTAACAATTAGGTGAGTTATATATAAAGCAACTAGTGGAGCTTTTTAAAAAAATGTTAGTTTTTGAGGAACTGGTGGATTTTGGTTACATGTATAAGCTCTTTAATGGTGATTTCTGAGATTTTGGTACAAGAGGTGATGGCAGAACCAGGGGCCAGGGGCACCCGAACAGTGTATGCTGAACCCAGTGTATAGTCTTTTACTAATGTACGTTTTAACCACATATTCTTAAATAAATATTAAGTCTTTTTACTCCATAGTAGTGTGATAGCATCAGAGTTGAAAGTTGTCTTGAGTAGAGCACAATTCTAATTCATTGTTCCATTTTTTAAGAGCTTGGTTTTTAAGCATATCTCATGTTCTTCTTAAAGCATTGGGTTGCCTTCTCCATGGCACAGATTTTCACAATATTTTCTCAAACTTCCCATTTTCTGTTCATAGAAGAATGATATTTTACATTATTTAGGCATTTCCCCTTTCTCTCACCTGCAGAGCTCCGGAAACTGGCCTCAGTCCTTGTCAGCGACTGGATGGCTGTCATCCGCTCTCAGAGCAGTACCCAGCCCGCTGGTAAGCTCCTTAGTCCTTTATCCTTTATATTTATTTGTTTCCTATTGGGATGTGGCCTTTAGGTGCTCCTAATCTGCTTCACCTCTGACACTGTTTATCTAAATAAAATCCTTTTCTGCTTTGTTTTTTCACAACAGAGAAAGATAAGAAGAAACGTAAAGATGAGGGAAAAAGTCGAACTACCCCTCCTGAGCGACCTTTGACTGAGGTGAAGGCTGAGACCCGGGCCGAGGAGGCCCCAGAGAAGAAGAGGGAGAAGCCCAAGTCTCTTCGAACCACAGCACCCAGTCATGCCAAGTTCCGTTCCACTGGTAAGACTGGCGGCTGGCCTCGGGAGCATTCGCGGGCATGTGCACTCCCAGAGCCTTATGGGGGAATCATTTAATGTGTGATATGTTAATCGTAAGGAAAAGGGAAGACTAGTGGAAGAAGCTTTGATTATAAGGCTAGAAGAACATTTGTGGGTGAGAACAGGGAGGAAAATTCAGCGGCCTGGGGGTTTGAGTTCACCTGTCCACACTATGCTTCTTTCCCCAGGACTAGAGCTGGAGACACCATCCTTGGTGCCTGTGAAGAAGAACGCCAGCACAGTGGTGGTTTCTGACAAGTATAACCTTAAACCCATCCCCCTCAAACGTCAGAGGTATGGCTCATGTTCTCAGGTTCTGAATGGGGTGGATCTGTGGGCACAAGGGAGCAAGAGGTGGGTGAGTCAGATATTGATGACAGTTGCTCTTTTGACAGCAACGCAGCTGCCCCAGGAGATGCTGTCCCCCCTGCAGAGAAGAAATACAAGCCACTCAACACAACACCTAATGCCACCAAAGAGATCAAAGTGAAGATCATCCCACCACAGCGTGAGTCTAAAGTGGGGAGATGTACTTTGAATTAGCAAACTCTTATCATGGGAACAAATGTCCCCAGAAATGAGTTTTTTTTCTCTTCTCTTATTATTTCCCTCCCTTTTCCTTTGATTTCTTGATATCCCTTACTTTTTGTACCGCTGGAACTCCTGTTTCGGGGGTCACTTAGGGGTTATTTTAGAGATAAGATGGGGAGGTGTGCCATTCCGTGACTGGTCAGGGGCACCTGGTGGTCTGTCGTGTTCATTTCATCAGTTACCTGAGCTCTAATTCACATCCAAAGCTGTGGCTTGCCTGCCAAGAGAAACCTAGAATAACAAGAATGTCCTGTGTGAATCCTCCATGTGCTTCCTGGTCCTCTTGAGCTTATTGTGTCCTAAGTTGAGGCACGGTCTTCATTGGCCCATTTTATGCCTGGGCTGTGTTTGCAGGTATAGGCTTGTGAAGGAGGTCTGATGATGCTATTTGATGCTCTTTCCTTTTGTAGCTATGGAGGGCCTTGGATTTCTGGATGCTCTCAATTCAGCCCCTGTTCCAGGCATCAAAATTAAGAAGAAGAAAAAAGTGCTGTCACCTACAGCTGCCAAGGTATGGGCTCCAAGAAGTAGGTTTCAGTGACAGTATAAAAGGTAAAGTAGAAGAAAGGGCACAGCAGCAGGAGTTGTCGGGGAGGAAAACAAGAGGCATTTTGCCTTGGATATAGACTGGTGCAGGTGAGACCATGTTGGAGACAGAGTCTTCCTTTATATAGGAACTGTTGGGGGATTGTGCCTGGGACGCTGGACTAACTGCCTTGCCCTTGGCTTTCCAGTCAGTTTATTAACGTCCTTTTCTTTCATAATAGCCAAGCCCCTTTGAAGGGAAAACGAGCACAGAACCAAGCACAGCCAAACCTTCTTCCCCAGAACCAGCACCACCTTCTGAGGCAATGGACACAGACCGTCCAGGCACCCCAGTTCCCCCCGTTGAAGTCCCAGAGCTCATGGATACAGGTAATTTAGAAACTGGTTCAGTTTGTGGGGGGCAGGTTTCGGAAAGGAGAGATCTGGGTCTGAAACCTCTTCTGTGCACAGCCTCTTTGGACCCAGGAGCTCTGGATGCCAAGCCAGTGGAGAGTCCTGGAGATCCTAACCAGCTGACCCGGAAAGGCAGGAAAAGGAAAACTGTGACATGGCCTGAGGAGGGCAAACTGAGGGAATACTTCTATTTTGAATTGGATGAAACTGAACGAGGTAAGAGGTCATTTCCTATGTAACAGGTGTCTTTAGGGGATTTTAAAAGGACTTGGTTGTGCTTACTTTCCCTCTTACTTTTCTTCCCTTGCCGATAGTAAATGTGAATAAGATCAAGGACTTTGGCGAGGCAGCTAAGCGAGAGATACTGTCAGACCGACATGCATTTGAGACAGCCCGGCGTCTGAGCCATGACAACATGGAGGAGAAGGTGCCCTGGGTGTGCCCCCGGCCCCTGGTTCTGCCATCACCTCTTGTCACCCCTGGAAGCAATAGTCAGGAGCGATATATCCAGGCTGAGCGGGAGAAGGGAATCCTTCAAGAGCTCTTCCTGAACAAGGAGAGGTGAGCAGAGTGGGATTCCTGCCCTGGGATGTTGAGTGCTCGGACACTTCTGAGGGGAACATGACTTGGGGTAATTAAGCCTGGGTGGAGGTTAGAAATAACTTTCAGGGCCTGAATTAATAACTTGACTGTCATTCTTTTTTCCATCACCTGTGCTGTTCCTGACAGTCCTCATGAGCCTGATCCTGAGCCCTATGAGCCCATACCCCCTAAACTCATCCCCCTAGATGAGGTGAGTGAGTCAATATTATGTGATGATAGAGGTTGTGATGATCATTGATTTTGGTGCATCTTTCATGAGAAAATGTCTTCATTCTTGCAGTTAGGCCTGATTTTTTTTCTTCTTCTCTCAGGAGTGTTCCATGGATGAGACTTCATATGCTGAGACCCTGGAACCTGGGGGGTCAGGTGGCTCACCTGATGGGGCAGGAGGCTCCAAGTTGCCTCCAGTTCTGGCCAATCTTATGGGAAGCATGGGTGCTGGAAAGGGCCCCCAAGGCCCTGGAGGAGGAGGAGGCATTAATGTGCAGGAGATCCTTACCTCCATCATGGTATGCATCCCCTTCCCTTCGCCACTTCTGTGGAGCCTCCTTAAGTGCGCTGTCCTCACTCTGTCTCCCATTCACCTTACCTCGGTTCTCCACATCTACTCACTTACCCCTAATCTTTGACTCTTCATTTCGCGATGGTTGTTACCCTTTCTGTCTGTTGACTTTGCTCTCTTATATTTTCACAGGGTAGCCCAAACAGTCATCCTTCAGAGGAACTACTGAAACAACCAGACTATTCAGACAAGATCAAGCAGATGCTGGGTAATCTGCAGGGCTAGCCCCAGAGGCCTGGGGGAGGAAGCCTTCAGTGGAGTTCGGGGAGGCAGGGTTTCACAGATGTGAAAGAGTATAGGGCTGTTGCCACTAGACAAGAAATGGGAGGGGAAGACTGGACAGAGAGAGCACTGCCCTGCCAGGTTGGTCTGAGAGGGTCAGTTGGGCACACCTAAACGGGAGATCATGTCAGTCTTCTAGAGTGCTCATACTGACTGTGTTACTCTTGTTTTCATTAACAGTGCCACATGGACTCTTAGGCCCTGGCCCAATAGCCAATGGTTTCCCACCAGGCGGTCCTGGGGGCCCCAAGGGCATGCAGCACTTTCCCCCTGGACCTGGGGGACCTATGCCAGGTAGGTGGTGAGTAAGAGGTTGGAATGGGCTAATCGGCCTAATTTCAATGTGATAATAGTATGGGATTGCCTGAAAGGCGGGAGGTGGTGGTTTCTGTTGGGAGATGGCAATTCCTGAGTGTAATAGATAGCTGATGCTTTCTCTTTTTTCCCTTACAGGTCCCCATGGAGGCCCTGGTGGGCCAGTGGGTCCACGTCTCCTGGGTCCTCCACCCCCTCCCCGGGGGGGTGATCCCTTCTGGGATGGCCCAGGTGACCCCATGAGGGGTGGCCCAATGCGGGGGGGTCCAGGACCAGGTCCTGGACCATACCATAGAGGCCGAGGTGGTCGAGGGGGAAACGAACCTCCTCCTCCTCCTCCTCCTCCATTCCGAGGCGCCAGAGGAGGTCGCTCTGGAGGAGGTCCCCCAAATGGACGAGGGGGGCCTGGTGGGGGCATGGTTGGAGGTGGTGGGCATCGTCCCCATGAAGGCCCTGGCAGTGGCATGGGCAATAGCAGTGGACATCGTCCCCACGAAGGCCCTGGCGGAGGCATGGGCAGTGGGCATCGCCCCCATGAAGGCCCTGGTGGTAGCATGGGCGGGGGTGGAGGACATCGTCCCCATGAAGGCCCTGGCGGCATCAGTGGTGGCAGTGGCCATCGTCCCCATGAAGGCCCTGGCAGTGGCATGGGTGGTGGCAGTGGCCATCGTCCCCACGAAGGCCCTGGCGGAGGAATGGGTGCCGGTGGTGGACATCGCTCCCACGAAGGCCCTGGACACGGGGGGCCCCATGGCCACCGGCCTCATGATGTCCCTGGTCACCGAGGCCATGACCATCGAGGGCCACCTCATGAGCACCGTGGCCATGATGGCCCTGGCCATGGGGGAGGAGGCCACCGAGGGCACGATGGAGGCCACAGCCATGGAGGAGGTGAGGATGCTCCCTGCTTCCATATACCTTTCGGTGTCCTGTACGAGATTTTGGGGAGTTTGGGGGGGAGAGTCACCACTGTTGTTAGATAGGCAAAATGTGAGGTTCCCTTATTTCCTTGGCGTCCTAGTATGCATAGCAGTTCCTACTCTCTGCCCTTCCCCCAAATCCACAAGCCCGTGTGTCTCTGAACATTTCCTAGGATGCCATAGACTGGGGTGGTGAGGGTGTTGGCATTGCCCGCGGCCATTTCCTAACTGTTCTGCTTTTCTTCCCACAGACATGTCAAACCGCCCTGTCTGCCGACATTTCATGATGAAGGGCAACTGCCGCTATGAGAACAATTGTGCCTTCTACCACCCGGGTGTCAATGGGCCCCCCCTGCCCTAGGGACCATTTGCCTGCCCTGTTCACACAACCCCTGTGGACTGCAGCCTCGCTCCTTCCACCCTGTTATGGCTTCTGTGAGGCCCATTTTCCCCTTTCCCCAGCTGATGAGGAGCCGGCCCCCTCAGTTCCCACTTGCTTGGGTTCCTGGGGGTTTTCTGATCACTGGTGCGCATTGATGTACATATTTTCCTCCGGTCTGGGGAGGAGAGAGACTGGTAATGTTCTGTACCCTGGACTGCTGAAGAGGAGACCCAGTTGGCTTCACTTTTTGAGAAGATTCGCCCTGTACCCCAAACCCCTTTCCAGTATTACCCATAATGCCTGAGAACCTAAAGCTGGTTATCCTGGAGAAAACCCCTACCCTTCTATTGCGGGTCCCCACATGCACACAGAACTCTGACACAAGATCAGCTCCACTTAAGAAATCATCCCAGCTAAGCTCATTATTCTTCATGGGGTGGGGAGATGGTGAAGGGGTATTACATATCCCACTGCACTGAGGGGGCTCAATCAGCTGGATTTGAGTTCTGGAACACACATCATCCCCGCTCCTCCCCCAGCCTGGGCTCCATTCTGAGTCCTTTCTCAAGTGGGACCTTGAACTTTCTGTGAACAGCCATTCTGCGTCCTGGGTCTGCTAGGTTCGATGACAGTGAACTCATACCTGCATCCAGTGAAAGTTTAGCTGGCAGAGGTGAGGCCGGTGGTGCTGGTCTGCCCTTGCCAATACAGCCAGTCTGTAGACTTGATAAAATACTTCAGTGAGACCAGCTTCTCATCAACTTGTGCCCGGCATGCTGGGCCTGAAAGTCACACTACATGCACTGCCTTTGGGAGTTAGCGCACTCCCTGCCCCCACCTGGAACCTTGTCAGTGTGAAGGAGGCTTCCTGCTACTTCACCCTGTCAACCGCCTCTGAATCCCTACCAGGTGCCTTCCTGGGTGGATTCAACAAGATGATTTTGCCCTTTCCCAGTCCTCTCCTTCACCTTGGCATCAGTTGTTTTCTATGAAAACAGTGGATTGGTTGGGTCTTGTGCAGGGTCTTGGGTTAGAGCCACAATGGATTTGAGGAGGAGTATTTTCTTTTTCTTTTGGTTTTGTATATTTTGTACATTAATAATAAACAGTGGAAAGAGAAGCAACTTATTTAACCCCTGGTGTGTTTGGACTTTTTTTTTTTTTTTTTCTGAGATGGGGTCTCGCTCTGTTGCCCAGGCTGGAGTGTGCTGGCACAGTCTCGGGTCACTACAACTTCTGCCTCCCGAGTAGCTGGGATTACAAGCGCCTGCCACCACATCCTGCTAATTTTTTGTATTTTTAGTAGAGACGGGGTTTCACCATGTTGGCCAGGCTGGTCTTGAACTCCTGACTTCACAATCCACCCACCGTGGCCTCCCAAAGCATTGGGATTACAGGCGTGAGCCACTGCACCTGGCCTGGACTGTTTGTTTTTAAAGCCATTATTGGCCAGGCACAGTGGCTCACACCTGTAATCCCAGCACTTTGGGAGGCCGAGGCAGGTGGATCATCTGAGGTTGGGAGTTTGAGACCAGCCTGACCAACATGGAGAAACCTTGTCTCTACTAAAAATACAAAATTAGCCAGGCGTGGTGGCAGGTGCTTGTAATCCCAGCTACTTGGGAGGCTGACGCAGGAGAATCGCCTAAACCCAGGAGGCGGAGGATGCAGTGAGCCAGGTTGTGCCACTGCACTCCAGCCTGGGCAACAAGAGAGAAACACTGTCACAAAAAAAAAAAAAAAAAACAAAAAGCCATTATCACCTGTGTAAGGTACATTGGTACAAATCTATGGAGTCTGATTTTTACTCTTTTGCAGCTAATGCTTAATCTAAGAGTTCTATTGAGTACTGGTGAGAAAATATTTTTATTTTTTAAATTTACTTCCACCAAAGTCTTGCAAGAAAAAATACTTTTAAAAGTACATAAAACACTCTAGGTTACAGAGTAGATCTCGGCCACAGGGCTCTTTCCTGGTTTTCTTCTGAGTCTTCCCGAACACACCTTATGTGTCTTCCTAGAACAGTCCTATCCTGGCTATTGTCCCCTCTAGGATGTGTTCTTGGGTCATCTTGTCTACATTCTACAGATAAAGGAGGAAAACTTAAGTATGCTGGAGTCTCAGGTAAAGGTCATTGTCCCAGCTCTATCTTTCTACAGTCTGGGTGACCTTAGGCAGGTTAGTGTTGAGTCTCAGTGGCTCATACCTGTAATTCCAGCATTTTTGGGAGGCCAAGGTGGGAAGACTGCTTGATTCCAGGAGGTTTGAGACCAGCCTGGGCAATATAAGGAGACCTGGTCGCTACACAAAATACAAAAATTAGCCAGGCATGGTGGCACATGCCTTTAATTCTAGCTACCTGGGAGGCTGAGGCAAGAGGATCACTTGAGCCCGAGAGTTCAAGGCCACAGCTGTGATTGCACTGCTGTAATCCAGCTTAGCAACAGAGCAAGACCCTGTCTCCAAAAACGAGGCCAGGCACAGTGGTTCATGCATGTAATCCCAGCACTTTGGGAGGCCAAGGTGGGTGGATCACCTGAGGTCAGCAGTTTGAGACTAGCCTGGCCAACATGGTGAAACCCCATCTCTACTAAAAATACAAAAACTAGCCAGGCGTGGTGGTGGGCACCTGTAATCCCAGGTAGTTGGGAGGCTAAAGCGGGAGAATCACTTAAACCCAGGAGGTGGAGGTTGCGGTGAGCCAAGATCATGCCACTGCACTCTAGCCTGGGCGACAGAGCAAACTCTGTCTCAAAAAAACAACAAAACAAAACAAAAGGGTAAGTATAGACTGCTCCTCCCAAAACGGCTCTGGCCAGGCATAGTGACACCAGTAATCTCAGTACTTTGGAAGATCACGGTGGGAGAATGGCTTGAGCCCAGGAGTTCAAAACTATCCTAAGCAACATAGGAAAACTCCATTTTTCTTTTTTTTTTTTTTTTGAGACATTGTCTCGCTCTGTCGCCCAGGCTTCAGTGCAGTGGCGTGATCTCCACTCACTGCAACCTCCACCTCCCGGGTTCAAGTGATTCTCCTGCCTCAGCCTCCTGAGTAGCTGGGATTACAGGCATGCACCACCACGTGCAGCTAATTTTGTATTTTTAGTAGAGATGGGGTTTCTCCATGTTGGCCAGGCTGGCCTCAAACTCCCAACCTTAGGTGATCCACCCACCTGAGCCTCCCAAAGTGCTGGGATTACAAGTGTGAGCCACCATACCTGGCTGGGAAACTCCATTTCTAATTAAAAAATAAAAATGAGTTCAAGACCAGCCTGACCAACATGGTAAAACCCCGTCTCTACTAAAACTACAGAAATTAGCCAGGTGTGGTGGCAGGTGCCTGTAATCCCAGCTACTTGGGAGGCTGAGGCAGGAGAATCGCTTGAACCCAGGAGGTGGAGGATGCAGTGAGCTGAGATCATGCCATTGCACTCCAGCCTGGGAAAAAAGAGTGAAACTCCGTATCAGAAAAAAACAAAAAAATCCACACCCAGAAATCCAGAAATTAGGGGTATATCACTGGGATGTGTGTGGTAGATATGGGGCAGCTGGAAATATTGATATTGGCATGTGGGTTAAGAATGGTGGTTTCGTTTTCAAGTCTGTTAGCATTCATCAGAATCATCGGAAGAGCTTATTAGGAAACAAATTGAGGCCAGGCATGGTGGCATGCGCCTGTAGTCCCAGCTACTCAGGAGACGGAGGCAGAAGAATCCCTTGAACCAGGGAGGTGGAGGTTGCAGTGAGTCGAGACTGCACAACGGCACTCCAGCAAGGGCGACAGAGCAAGACTCCATCTCAATAAACAACAAAACAACAAAAAACGGGCTGGGTGCAGTGGTTCACACCTTAATCCCAGCACTTTGGGAGGCCGAGGCAGGCAGATCACCTGAGGTCAGGAGTTTGTGACCAGCCTGGTTAACATGGCGAAATCCCGTCTCTACTAAAAATACAAAAAATTAGCTGGGCATGGTGGTGGGTGCCTGTAATATGTACTACTGGGGAGGCTGAGGCAGGAGATTGCTTGAACCAGGGAAGTGGAGTTTGCAGTGAGCCAAGATCACACCACTGCACTTCAGCTTGGGTGACAGAGCAAGACTCCATCTAAAAAAAAAGACAAATTGGGTGTGGGATCCAGCAAAATTCTGATTCAGTAAGTCAGGATGGATGTCAGGATGGATCCTGAGATATTTGCATTTCTGACAAATTCCCAGTTGCTGATGGTGCTACACGGTCTAGAACACGTGTTTCAGCTGTTATTTCCAGCATTGGCCACATGAGGGCAACAATGTTTTATTGATATGTCTTAAAGGCTTCACTGCATTTAGTCCCAAAGTGGACAGTTTTACCTTCCCCTTGCCTGGGCTTTGGTGTGTGTGTGGGCAGGGGTGTTCTCTAGCGTTGCTCTGTGCACTGGAGAAGACCTGAGAAGACATAATCTAAGGACCAAGTTAAGACGTGAAATACCAAAGAAGTACACAGCTCAAGAGAAAAAAACCAAACATATCACAACCTAGTGGTCACAACTTTGTGTCTTTTTTTTTTTTGAGAGTCTTGCTCTGTCGTCCAGGCTGGAATGCAGTGGTGCCATCTCAGCTCACTGCAACCTCCACCTCCCTGGTTCAAGCAATTCTCCTGCTTCAGCACCCCCTAGTAGCTGGGATTACAGGTACACGCCACCATATCCCACTATTTTTTGTATTTTTATTAAGAGACAGGGTTTCACCATGTTGGCCAGGCTGGTCTCAAATACCTGACCTCAGATGATCCGCCCACCTCGGCCTCCCAAAGTGCTGGGATTACAGGCGTGAGCCACTGCACCTGGCCTTGTCTCTCTTTCTTGTTCCATCTACTGCCTGTTTCTCACCCTCTTTCTTCTATCTCCTGCAACAAGCCACAAGAACCTTTACAGAGAGCTTAATTTTTTTTCTGTATTTTAAGAACGAGCTCAATCATTTTCTTTTTTATGTTTTTGAGACAGTCTCACTCTGTCACCCAGGCTGGAGTGCGATAGCATGATCTCAGCTTACTGCAACCTCCGCCCCCCAGGTTCAAGCAATTCTGCCTCGGCCTCCCGAGTAGCTGGGATTACAGGTGCTTGCCACCATGCCCAGCTAATTTTTGTATTTTCAGTAGATGGGTTTCACCATCTTGGCCAGGCTGGTCTTGAACTTCTGACCTTGTGATCCACCCACCTCAACCTCTCAAAGTGCTGGGATTACAGGTGTGAGCCACCGTGCCCAGCTTTTTGAGGCAGAGTTTCACTCTTTCACCCAGGCTGGAGTGCAGTGGTGCGATCTCGGCTCACTGCAACCTCTGCCTCCCAGGTTCAAGTGATTCTCCTGCCTCAGCCTCCCAAGTAGCTGGGATTACAGGCTCTTGCCACCACACCTGGCTAATTTTTGTATTTTTAGTAGAGATGAGGTTTCATTATGCTGGCCAGGCTGGTCTCGAACTCCTGACCTCAGGTGATCCACCTGCCTCGGACTCCCAAAGTGCTAGGATCACAGGTGTGAGCCACACATTGCCTGGCCTACCTGTTCCTTTTTACTGATGAAAAAGCTTTAGATTATATAAAGAGAAGATTTTCTTTTCTTTTTTTCTTCCAGGAGGAGAGAGGTTGAACATTTCATCCATTTCACTACAATAATATTTCTTCAGTAAGCCCTGCAGGCACTTTTCTCTCTGCTGTTTCAGTCTGTTTTGCCTTTCTACTTCCATTATTTCCCCTCTAAAATACCCTCATGATGGCTGAGCACAGTGGCTCACGCCTGTAATCTCAGCACTTTGAGAGGCTGAGGTGGGTGGATCACGTGAAGTCGGGAGTTTGAAATCAGCTTGACCAACATGGAGAAACCCTGCCTCTACTGAAAATACAAAAATTAGCTGGGCGTGGTGGTGGGCATCTGTAGTCCCAGCTACTTGGGAGGCTCAGGCAGGAGAATCGCTTGAACCCGGGAGGCGGAGGTTGCAGTGAGCTGAGATTGCGCCACTGCACTCCAGCCTGGGTGACAGAGCAAGACTCCGTCTCAAAAAAAATAAGAAAAAAAAAATACCCTTGGCTATTCAACGTTCTCTTCCTGTCAATCCTTCCCCAGGTACAACGGGTTCTATCTTCCATTAAGAATAATTATCCTATTTCTTTCTTTCCCACTCCTGGGCAGTGAACCTAATGTTGAAAAATTACAAAATCCTACTATCTGGGCCCAGTACAAATTAATATTAACATTGATTCTACACTTACTGCTGCTTGGCAAACTTCTAATCCTTCTTTTTTTTTTTTGAAACGGAGTTTCACTCTTGTTGCCCAGACTGGAGTGCAATGGCGTGATTTCGGCTCACTGCAACCTCCACCTCCCAGGTTCAAGCGATTCTTAGGCCTCAGCCTCCCGAGTGACTGGGATTACAGGCACGTGCCACCACGCCTGACAAATATTTGCGTTTTTAGTAGAGATGGGGTTTCGCCATGTTGGTCTAGCTAGTCTCAAACTCCTGACCTCAGGTGATCCGCCTGCCTCAGCCTCCTAAGGTGCTGGGATTGCAGGCTTGAGCCACCTTGCCCAGCCTATTCTTGATTCTCTGGCACCAAAGATTGGGAGAAAGTGAGTCCCATCCTCTATGAGCAACATTTCCCCTTCTCTTCACATGGAAATATCTGAGTTTACATTATCTCCCTTCCATTCTTAGACGAAGAGAATCTTCAAAGTAATATTGAACTTTTCTCCTGGCATCTCCTTTACCTGTCTCCCCACATCCACTATTTGCCAGACAGCAGCCAGAGCAATTTTGTAAAAACGAAAACTGCATCAGTTTGCACTCCTGGCTAAACAGCCTCTCCTAGTCACATCCCAACCCGCGGTCAAGGCATATAAGGCCCCGTGTGTACTTGCCCCCGCTCAAGTTCTGAGCTGCAGCCACATTCCTTGACCATGTGCTTGCACCTCTTTTCAGCCTCAGGGGCTTTTCACATTCTCACATTCTGGTCGCTTCCCTGAAGGCTCTTCCTTTCCTACTTTCAGGCTTTGGCTTTAATGTGACCTCAGCCCTTCTCCAATCAACCTAAAGGTGATCCTCCCACCCCCAGCACCAAGTTCGTATCTTTTGACTGGCTCCAAAGGCACCGGAGTCCCTATCTTCGCACTTCTAAGAAACTCCAGATGATGCTGGTCTGAGACAATTTTGATAACCAGTTCAAGGGTCTCCGTGGTTGTATTTGGCTCTGGCCACACAAGATTAACTTCTCACACTCCCAGTTTCCCTTTAAGTTCCATATGGCCACAAGGCTCTTCCCTAACATGCCTCATGTGTGTTCCTAGATCAGTCCAATCTTGGCTATCGTGCCCTCTAGGATGTGTTCTTCAGTTGTCCTGTCCACATTCTACAGATAAAGGAGGAAAACCTGAAGATGCTGGAGTCAAATAAAGGCCACTGTCTCAGCTCTACCTCTCTACAGGCTGGGTGACTTTAGGCAGATTAGTGTTCTTTGAGCCTGTTTCCTCATTAGAAAGGTGTAAAGAATGACCACCTTTTAAAATCATTTCAGCCAGGTGTAGTGGTACACACCTATAAATAATCCCAGCACTCGGGAGCTGAGGTGGGAGGGTAACTTAAGCCCAGGAGTCTGAGACCAGCCTGGGCAACAGAGCAAGACCTCGTTGCTATAAAAAAAATTTAAAAATTAGCTGGGTGTGTGGGTGCACGCTTGTAGTCCCAGCTACTTGAGAAGCTGAGGTAGGATCACTTGAGCCCAGATGGTTGAGGCTGCAGTGAGCCATGATTGTGCTACTGCACTCCAGCCTGGGAAACAAGAGGGAGACCACATCTCAGAACAACAAAACACACATTTCTCCAATGTTTACTATGTGCATCACATTTGTGCATCACTTGTAGGTAATAAGTTGTTTATGAATAAAAAGATTTAATTTGGTTTATGAAATTTCCATCTACTACCATGTAAATGTTTCCCTTTTGTGTTCCATTTCTATGCCGCTTTTTGGAGGGGCATACTTTTGCCCACATGTAGGTGAATTATTAATTCCATTAACAGTATGTATGATTGGCTATAGAGGCCATGGAAATTAAAACAACAAAACAATATATACACTGGAGGAGATAAAATTTGTGGCCAGGAGTTCGAGACCAGCCTGGGCAATATAGCAAGACCCCATCTTTGCAGGGGAAAAAAAAAGAGATGAAATTTATGCTGTGGCAGGGGGTGGGAGTTATTTTGGAGCATTTGAAGTACTTTTTTTTCACTATGTTTGAAGTAGTGAAATTAGTGATCAAATACTATTTGAAATGCAACCATTGGTATTCACTTTATAAATAACATTCCTATATATTTTAGGTATCATTCATCTACACTAGCGAGTTAAAAACTTAAAAATGTAAAAGTAGGCCGGGAAGGTGGCAAGCAGCAGCCCCTGAAACAGCCCAAGAAGCAGGCCGAGGAGATGGACGAGGAAGACAAGGCTTTCAAACAAATTTTGAAGAGCAGAAGAAACTCGAGGAGCTAAAAGCAAAGGCCACGGGGAAGGGGTCCCTGGCCACAGGTGGAATTAAGAAATCTGGCAAAAAGGAAGCTGTTTCTTGACCCTGAGGAGATGGTGACCCTTTATTTCATCCGTATTTAAACATCTGTATTCCCTGCCATAGCATCTTTTGCCACCTACAGCTGGAATTGTGTTGTCTTGGAGCTGTTGTACATTTAAGAATAAACTTTTGTTAAAAAAAAAAAAAAAAAGTATAGCCTGGGGCCAGGCGCGGTGGCTCACACCTGTAATCCCAGCACTTTAGCAGGCTGAGGCAGGCAGATCATGAGGTCAGGAGATCGAGACCATCGTGGCCAACATGGTGAAGCCCCGTCTCTACTAAAAACACAAAAAAATTTGCCAGGTGTGGTGGCACACACCTGTAGTCCCAGCTACTCAGGAGGCTGAGACAGAATTGCTTGAACCCGGGAGGCAGAAGTTGCAGTGAGCCAAGATTGCGCCATTGAACTTCAGTCTGGGAGACAGAGTGAGACTCCATCTCAAAAAAAAAAAAAAAAAATAGTATAGCCTGGGTGCAGCGGCTCATGCCTGTAATCCCAGCACTTTGGGAGGCCAAGGCAGGCGGATCACCTGAGGTCAGGAGTTTGAGACCAGCCTGGCCAACATGGTGAAACCTCGTCTCTACTAAAATTATAAAAATTAACAGGTATGGTGGTGCATGCCTGTAATCCCAGCTACTCGGGAGGCTGAGGCGGGAGGCTGAGGCAGGAGGACTGCTTGAACCCAGGAGATGGAGGTTGCAGTGAGCCAGGATCACACCACTGCACTCCAGCCTAAGAAACAGAGTAAGGCTCCATCTCCAAAAAAAGAAAAAAAAAAGTGTAATATAAAATGCATGTAACAAAAGCAAAAGATTTTTAAGGGACGCATAAGTACAATCAAATCCCCTGGTAACCTGGTGAAGGAGGTACTATCACCTTCATTTTACAGATGTGAAAGAGGTATCAAGAGGCTAAGTGGCTTGTCCAAGGTCACTGCCAAGACCCCAAGTTTTCCCCCTCAAATTGCATACGAGGTATGTTTCCTCATTTCTAATTTAGAGTGTTCCCTAAGTGCCTGTGCAGCTGTTTCCACACCAAACCTTCACTCCCTTTATGAAGCTTGCACTTGAGGTCCAGTATTACTTATTCACTTGGCTGGAAAATAATTTCCCCAAATTAAATGTCCAAACAGTTAAGTCTTAGCCAGACAGCTCTCCATATTCCTCTGGAACTGGATACATCTCCTATCACTCTCTTCTCCCCAACCTCCACATCTGTTCTTTCCATCTGCCCCTTTCTTTCCATCCCTATCTCCCCTACCTAGTTCAGGATTGAGTTATTCCACTCCCATGACAAAAGTTATGGGCTTCGCCCTGCAAGTTCCTATAACACACCTTGCACATCACCACCTAATACCACTACCCACTGTTTCTATTTTACTTTACAAACCCATCTCCCCAGCCTAACTCTAAGAAATAACATGGCCACACCAGCTATCATCCATTAACTCCCAGAGCGCTTGTTCTTCCTCCCAAGCCTTAGACTACTCTTTTCCTGGTTCTGAAAAATGGCTCCCTGGTCCCTGATTATTCAAATCATTTTTCCTTTTCTTTTTTTAGTTGGAGTCTCATATCGTCGCCCGGGCTGGAGGACAATGGTGTATTCTCAGCTCATTACAACCTCTGACTCCCAGGTTCAAGTGATTCTCCTGCCTCGGCCTCCTGAGTAGTTGGGATTACAGGCGCCTGACATCATGTTTGGCTAATTTTAATAGACAGGGTTTCACTATGTTGGCCAGGCTGGTCTCGAACTCCTGACCTCCTGATCCGCCCACCTCAGCCTCCCAAAGTGCTGGGATTACAGGCGTGAGCTACCGTGCCCGGCTTCAAATCATCTTTCAGGGTCCACCCTCAAGTGACTCTACCAAATAATCAAGCCCTGGACAATCTTTCCTTTTTTTGTGTGTATGTGGCAACTTAGAAGCTAGAGTACTATATATTAGGCAATTGATCAAATTACATGATCTACGTATGCTTATTTTTAAGTCTTCTCTAACCAGACTATTAATAAAGGCAGATCTTGTCTTTTCCCTTCTTGTGTATACCCCACAGTACTGTACATGTTGGTGGGATGATCTAATAACTTTTGAGGATCAATACTCTGGTCCCTGACCACAGAGCAAAGCACCTCTAATTCATGAGATGAGCTTGGACGAGACTGAAATTCTGGCCAGGCATGGTGGCTCACGCCTATAATCCCAGGAAGACTGCTTGAGATTGCCAGGACCAGGCTGGGCAACATAGCAAGACACTGTCTCTACTAAAAATAAAAAAAAATTAGCTGGTGTGGTGGCACATGCCTGCAGTCCCAGCCACTCAGGAGGCTGAGACAGGAAGATTGCTTGAGGCCAGGAGTTTGAAACCAGCCTGGGCAATACAGCAGGACCTTGCCTCTACTAAAAATAAAAAATTAGTTGAGTATGGTGGTATGCACCTGTAGTCCCAGCCACTCAGGAGGCTGAGGTGGAAGGATTGCTTGAGCTCAGGAGGTTGAGGCTGCAGTGCACAGGCTGGGCAACAGAGCAAGACCCTGTCTCAAAAAACAAAACAGCACGCACGAACGTGCGCGCGCCTGCGCGCACACACACACACACACACACACACACGAACTTGGGCACACTGGCTCACAGGTGTAATCCCAGCACTTTGGGAGGCCACGGTGGGTGAACTGTTTGAGGTCAGGAGTTCGAGACTAGCCTGACCAACATGGTGAAACCCCTTCTCTATTAAAAATACAAAAAATTAGCTGGGCCTGGTGGCGTGCACCTGTAATACCAGCTACTCGGGAAGCTTAGGCAGGAGAGTCACTTGAACTCGGGGGACGTGGTGGGGAGGTGGGGGGTGGGAAGGACAGAGACTCAAGTTCCAAGAGGCAGAGTATGAATCACTGTGCTTTTTCCTTGTGTGAAGGGTCGAGAGAAAGGGATCCTACAATCCTCAAACAGCAAACACCATCTAAAGTTCAGCAAGACTGCAAATAAGATCCATTTGCCTTAGTGGGGAAGAGAGGACTGTTAAAAGCTGCTAGAAGATTGAATAAAGCAAATCAAGACTGAGAGTAGTTCCAACTCCCATCAATCTCCAAACAGTGACATGTGGCAGCAACTCCTTTCCTTTATTTCTTCCCTTTGTAAAGGGAAATTCAAGTTCAGCAGCATTCCTTTCCTGCCCCCAAGTCCTCAACCAGACAAGAGGCTGCAGGCACCAAATCTTGGGCTGGATAATGGCAAAGGCCTTAGACCCTCACCTCCAGCTCTGAGCTTCTACAGCTGTTTGTACCAATGAGTCAGCATTAAATCCACCAGAAAAGAATAGCACCACCCAAAGACTAGGGGGCAGCTGGGCCTGAAGCTGTAGGGTGAACCAGAGGCAGGCTTCTGAGTGATGAGTCTTCAGATAACTGGCCACATAAACTTGGCTAGATGGAACCTCACAATAAGGTGGTCACCTGTTTGTTTAGAGGGATGCCAAGGATAAGGCCAGGTCAGTTATCTGAAGAAAAGCAGAACAAGTCTTCCAGAGAAATGGATGCAGAGTGGTATCCTGGTCACATCAAGGTCACACTCCACCGTCATGTGCCTGAGTGGTTGCCAGGTCAGCTGCAGGTCGGAGGCAGTCTTCAGAGGAGAAAGGGAGGTAACAGGGGACTTCAAGCCACACAAGCTTGTCTCTTGGGAGACTTCTGGGAAGGAAAGCTCACTCTCGGGGTCGGCAGACCATGACTTCACCCAGGGCCTCCAACACCTCCCGCTTGTAGTCTTCGAAGTCACCATCAATCTGGCTAACACTCTGCTCCTCCACCACCCACAGCTGGCAGTTGGTTTCTGTGATGAGTCGGGCATCATGGCTGACAACGATCACGGCTTTGAAGAAAGATGGCAAGAACAGAGGGCAGGAAGAAAGGAGGAAGTGGGGAATCAGAACATGAAATAAGGGAGCCCTAGGCCCTCTTGTAGTGAAGGACACTACAGCTTGGTCCCCATGAGGGGAGAGCACACTCTCAGCTGACTTACCACCCTTGTATTCATTGATGGCCTCCCCCAGAGCATCAATAGACTCTATGTCCAGGTTATTGGTTGGCTCGTCCTACAGAGGAGGAATTCCATGACTGAGCACGGCAACTCCCATCTTCCATTACTGTTACCCTTAACCCCTCTCCCACAGCCCAGCTCACTCACCAAGATGAGGACATCGGGCTCCCGACAGGCCAGCTCGGCAAACACAACTCGCGCTTTCTGACCACCTGTAGCAAAGGAAGGGGAGGGCTGTCATACCTTCTAGCACCTCACATTCTAAAGGCAAACCCTGAAGATGTGCTAGTTTGTGTGCTGAGGCTTCCTCATTCCTGGTTCCTCTAGGTACAGTTTGTAGACATGAATGGTAAGGTGAAGGGCACCCTCCCAGGTCCCACAATGTTACCAGAGAGTTTGCAGATCTGGATGGTGTGGGCGTGACTCTCCAGGCCGAAGCGGCCCAGGCACTTGCGGGCATCCTGGTAGGGCAGGTTGAAGCCCCGCTGCAGGTATTCAGTGGGCGTCTCCTCCATGCGCAGCTGTTCTGCATACTGCTGGTTGAAGAAGCCAATTTTCTGTCCAAGAAGAGAGGGAGGTGGTCACTTAAGGTCACACTTCCTCCATCAGATTTTCATTCCCTAAATCCTAAAGCCAACTTACCAGCCGGTGATTCTTCCTCATTTCCCCGTGGGTCTGCAAGGGAAGAGAAAGCAGTTAAGAGGAGGGCAAGGGGAAAAGGCACTGCAGCTCCATACACCAACTTTTCTGAAGGGGAGACAAAACATCAGAAATGGGTCAGGGACAAGTATGCATAAGGAAAAAAAAAAAAAAAAAAAAAAAAAGAAAAGGAACAGGGGCCAGGCGTCGTGTCTCACGCCTGTAATCCTAACACTCTGGGAGGCCAAGGCAGGCAAGTCAGGAGGCACTTGAGGCCAGGAGTTCGAGACCAGCCTGGCCAACATGGCGAAACCCTATCTCTACTAAAAATAAAAAATTAGCTGGGACCGGGCGCAGTGGCTCAAGCCTGTAATCCCAGCACTTTGGGAGGCCGAGGCAGGTGGATCACGAGGTCAAGAGATAGAAACCATCCTGGCCAACATGGTGAAACCGTCTCTACTAAAAATACAATAATTAGCTGGGTGTGATGGCGTGCGCCTGTAGTCCCAGCTACTTGGGAGGCTGAGGCAGGAGAATTGCTTCAACCCGGGAGGCGGAGGTTGCAGTGAGCCGAAATTGTGCCACTGCACTCCAGCCTGGCGCCTGGCGACAGAGTGAGACTCTGTCTCAAAAAAAAAAAAAAATTAGCTGGGCATGGTGGCAAATGCCTATAATCCCAGTTACTCAGGAGGCTGAGGCACAAGAATCGTTTTAACCCAAGAGGCAGAGGTTGCTGAGATCATGCCACTGCACTCCATCCTTGGCAACAGAGCGAGATTGCCTCAAAGAAAAAAAAAAAAGAGAAGGAACAGAGATGTTCTCCCTAATATGAAAAAGGCACACTGAGCAAAGTAAAGGTGTAAGGTGCCAAAGAGGAGTAAGAGAAGCAGAATGGAGGGAGGACAAAAGGGACAAGCAGGAGGGACTAACCACAGCTAAACACCTGCTCTCTCTACAGCAGAGACTCACAATACATTGTAACGGCCTGGTGAGTTTAGCGTTTTGGGGAGGATCTAATAACATCTTTCTAAAGATCTAATCTCTGGATGTGAGAAAAATGGCCCTTAAACACTCTACTTGAGGGAGCAGAAACGCCTACAAACTCTCTGAAGCACTATATTACAAAAGTTCAAATAAAATGGTAGATTCATACAAAATAAGTGTTTGTATATTATTAGCATGGAAAAATGCATGATGTATATTATTTGGAAAAATCTAGCTGCAAAACAATTCATATGACAGCCCATTTTTGTTAAAAAAATTATACGCACATTTGCAAAGGAAAAAAGGAGAGAGATATCCACTAAAACATTTATACTAGTTATCTCAAGATTTTTCTCTGGACTTAAGCATTTTTTTTTTTGAGGTGGAGTCTCATTCTGTCACCTAGGCTAAGTGTAGTGGCATGACCTCAGCTTACTGCAACCTCTACCCGCTGGGCTCGAGTAATTCTCCTCCCTCAGCCTGCTGAGTAGCTGGGGCTACAGTCGCTCACCATCTCGCCTGACTGATTTTCAGATTTTTAGTAGAGATGGGATTTCACCATGTTGCTCAGGCTGGTCTTTAATTCCTGAGCTCAAATGATCCATCTGCCTCAGCCTTCCACGAAGTGCTGGGATTACAGGCGTGACACACCGTACTAGGCCAATTTTTTTTTTCTGAGACAGTCTTGCTCTGTTGCCCAGGCTAGAGTGCAACTGTGCGATCTCAGCTCACTGAAACCTCTGCCTCCTAGGTTCCAGCAATTCTGCCTCAGCCTTCTGAGTAGCTGGGACTGCAGGTGCGTGTCACTACACCTGACTATTTTCTGTACTTTTAGCAGAGAAGGGGTTCACCATGTCCGCCAGGCTGGCCTTGAACTTCTGACCTCAGGTGATCTGCCTGCCTCGGCCTCCCAAAGTGCTGGGATTACAGGCATGAGCCACCGTGCCTGGCCCATCTATGCAATTTTTAATCGTTCTATAATAGACATATATTTCTCACATGACCAAAACACATGGATGTGCCCCCAATTCTATCCCAATTCTCTTAGCTCTCCTGAACTGATCTAAGCTCTTCTCCTCCTCTACTGCCCCTCTTAGGGAAATGAATCGTCTATGATGACTTCTGTATTTAACTCTCCATTCTCGAGAAGCTCCCTGATTCCAGCTTCTGGCAAGCACCCGTGTTTTCACATTTCTCATGCTCTCCCTTCTTGGGTCCAGCACTCACCGGTGTCAGCTTGCCGGTCAGCAGCAGGAGTAGTGTACTCTTCCCCACACCATTAGGGCCCACAATGCAGACTGTGAGATGGAAGACAGGTGGTCAAAGAGGTCCCCAGAGACTCTCCCTGTTGCTCCTGCTGCACATCCCTGAGCCACCCCTGCCAACTCACTCCGTGAATCCATGTCGATGCCAAAATCCAGGTTCTTAAAGAGTGGTTTCTGCCCCTCATAGCCAAATGTCACACCTGAAAGCCAGGAAAAGAAGCAATATTGTTTTCAGTCCCCACACAGTCCCTCTGATGTGCTGGCCTTGGAGAACAGGAGCAATCCCAGCCTTGGTGGAGAATTTGAGGTGCACACGCTTCTGGTGCTTCCTGCAGAGCAGCAGAAGTCCACAGTACTCACCATGCAGACCCAGCACGGGAGGGCTGAGTGGTGGGGGATCTGGAAAAGTGAAGCGCACAGTGTATTCCTTAGGGCGCTTCAGGAGCTCAGGGGCCTCCTGGGATTCCTCATCCTGGTTTTTCCGTCGGCATTTCTGCTGCTTCCGAGTCAGGGCTTCCTTTGTTTGCTTTTCCTACAGAGGAAGAGGAAAAAAAGAGAAATCTGCACCCTGCACAGATCTCGAAATGTAGGCCAGTGTTCCAGAGTCTCCTTCCTCCTCCTCTGTCAGGAGAGGAGTGCCTCCCCTGCCCAGAAGTGACCTAGGTGCTCACTGCCTGCTTGGTGGACTTCCCGCCGGCCTTCAGCTCCTTCAGCTTTTTCTCTTGCTTCTCATACTGCTTCAACAGTTCTTTCTGCTTCTGCTGGTACATCTTTTTGAAGGTCACTGGGGCAGAAGAGGGGACTGGCCATCAGTGGTTGCTCCTCTCCCCAGCAAAGGGACAACCAGGGACTGGTGATGATGGGGTAGACATCACTGTCTGGAATTCTGACAGGACTCAGTTTATCTAAATACCCCCTCCCATCCAGGTCTCTCTTCAGGTTCTATCTCTTCCCTGTATCCACATACAATCCTACTTACTGTAATTGCCCCTATAGTAATGGAGCCGCTGGGCATCGAGGTGGATGATATCAGTGCAGACATCATCCAAGAAGCCCTGGTCATGGGAGACGATCAGTAAGGTCTTCCGCCAGCCCTGGAGGTAGCTGGGTTTCAGAGAAAAGGGTGTAAGTGTCACAACGGTCAAGTGAGATATAAGTCAGGGGAAGCAGGCAGACAATGGGGCTGGGAGGGAAAGGGGGAGGTCTGGGTAGAGCTGTCACAGGTATAGTGGAGAAGGGCTAAAGGAAAACAGGGCAGGTAGGGACGGGGAAGGAAGTGCTGAATGGGAACCAATGATGCAAAGGCCGTCGTCACGGGCAACGCACTTATTGAGCCAGATGACAGCGTTGAGGTCCAGGTGGTTGGTCGGCTCATCCAGCATCAGCAGTGTGGGCTCCATGAACAGCGCCCTACAAGGTGGGCAGTAGAGGGTAGGGTCAGGGAGAGAAAGACTCTTGCTTGGACAACCCCAGAAAAAACAGGGAGATAGAGCCCGAGACCATGAACACTCCTTCCCAAGCTCTCCTCAGAGAAGTTCTTGGGCAGGATGTGGTTTAATTTTTTCTGAGACAGGCTCTCACTCTGTTGCCCAGGCTGGCATGCAGTGGTACCATCATGGCTCACTGCAGCCTCAATCCCCCAGGTCCGAGTGATACTTCTACTTCAGCCGCCAGCATAGCTGTGACCACAAGTGTGCGCTACCATGTCCAGCTAATTTTAAAATTTTTTGTAGAGACAGGGTCTCCCTATGTTGCCCAGCCTGGTCTCAAACTCCTGGGTTCAAGATAATCCTCCTGCCTCTGCCTTCCAAAGTGCCGGGATTACAGGCGTAACCCATTGCACCCAGCTGCAGGATATGTTGATGAGAACACACCACCAGGTAGGGAGAGAAATAGAGAAAGACCCTACGTTCTCACAACACAGATAGTAAGGAGGGAGCGGTAAGCCTTGAGCCTCACTATGGGCCTTGAAGAAGAGAAGGGAAAGGGTCCTGGTGGTCTGAGATTGGAAGGGAGGGCATCGAGGTGAATGGCCCACCTGGCCAGAGAGACACGCATGCGCCAGCCTCCTGAGAACTTCTGTGTGGGTCGATTCTGCATTTCAGGGTCAAAGCCCAGGCCAGCCAGGATCCGCCGTGCTTTGGCCTCTGCAGCTGCTGCCCCAGTGGCCCGCAATTCCTCATACACCTGGGAGGAGGGAGAAGAGGACACATGTCTGAGGGCCCCAGGAACCCCAGAGTCTTAGCCCGTGTCCCCTGCGCCATCTCCTCTACCTTCTCTAGCCTCTCAGCAGCTGTGTCATCCCCTTGTTCCAGCTGTCCCTGAAGCCGCCGCTCCTCTTCCAGCAGTTTCAATCGCTTGGTGTCAGCGCGAAGAACAGCCTGCACTGCCGGCGTCTCATCTGCTACCACCTCTGGGAAGCAGAGGGAGAAGAGTCAGGCAGCCTCAAGAGCCAAAAGTCTCATCCCTCTTTCCCTTCAGTTGCATTTCTGTTTTGCCTGACCCAGCCCAGTTCTTTGTACTTGTTCCAAATGAAACATTCTCAAGTCCTTCATTGACTCTCCCTTCCTTCGTTAGCATCCCTTTCCCGGTCCCCAGTCTCCCTCCACATCCTTTCCAGCTCCATAACCACAATTTCTTCTATTCTTGGCTGGCTTTTCTACCCAACTGCCCATCACACCAAGCCCCTTTTCTCCCCACTGGCCTCACCCTGCTCACACAGCAACACATCAATGTTGGGAGGGATGCTCAGGGCTCGGTTGGCAATGTGCTTGAGAAGCGTGGTCTTGCCCTTGCTGGGGAATGAAAGCTATCAGGACCAGGTCACCACTGAGAAATCTCTTCCCTCCAGGCCCCTCCCATTTTTTGCCTCTAGGTCCCTCTTCTTCTCACCCATTGGGCCCCACCAGCCCGTAGCGGCGGCCGGCTACAATGTACAGGTCTGCATTGACGAACAGCTCCTTGCCATGAGCTGAGATGCTGAACTTCTCCAGCTGCAGTCATCAGGAAAGAGGTGGCAGAGGGAAGGGAGGAGCACATGAAAATTCTCCCTTTGGGACAGGAGCAGCCACTTTCTCCCTGCAGGGAAGCGTCTGACAAACCATCACCTCCAGCATCATCCCCTTCCTCTCCCCACAGCCGGTCCCCGCCCTGTCCACTGCCTGTAATGGGAGTCCCACGCAACCTCAGCTAGTCTGTCCCACACTATTTTTCTGCCAAGGGTAGATCCTACTTCTATTGGTTTTTCTATCTTCTTGCTCAAGTTGGCAGAACCCAAGGTGTGGAAAATGTCTCCAATCTTTCTTGCCACTGAACTAACCCATTCACACACCACAGCCACTCAGGAAAGATGAGAGAACTGGCTCTTCCCTAGGTAAGTGGACTAGAAGGGGCCCCCTGAGACCTAACCTTGATATCAGATGCATTTTCTAACATGGCTTGGCGGGAGGACATCTCCGCCTGGGACACAGAGAAGTCATTTTCAGCTGCATTGGCTGCTTTTAATGAAGCCACTTGGCGCTCATACTCCATCTGAGAAGGAAGAAAAACTACATTTGAAGCCATAATCTACCAGTTTCCCATCATCATAAAACAGCCCATGCTGGTTGGGTGTGCTGATAATCCCAGCACTCTGGGAGGCTCAAGCAGGTGGAGCTCTTGAGTGCAGGAATTTGAGACCAGCCTGGGCAACATGGCAAAACCCCAACTCCACAAAAAATACAAAAATTAGCTGGGCATGGTGATGCCATCCATGTCTCAGCTATTCAGGAGGCTGAGTTGGGAAGATCACCTGAGCCTGGGAGGTTGAGGCTGCAGTGAGCAGAGATCACGTCACCGCACTCCAGCCTGAGCAACAGTGTGAGACCCTGTCTCAAAAAACAAACAAAAAAACCCCAAAGTGACACAGTCCATGTAACCAGACGTTGAGATAAGGCTCACAGAACACAATCATTTTCTTACTCCAATGGTTTTACCTGGAGTAGCCCCCAAAGCTTTCCTTCCTGTTCCCAATCACACGTCCCCTAGTTGAAGTATTTAAAGATCAATCCCCTTACTTTTGACTGCTAAGAACCAAGGTCTTACCTGTTTTTTCAGCTTTTTCTTCTCCTTTTTGCTAAGGTGAGCATAGGGATCATCTGACTTAGGCTCTCCTCCTTCCTCCTCTTCTTCCCCTTCTCCTTCTTCTTCTGAGCCCTGTGAGAACCCAGGGATGGTCAAAACTAAGGATTCCTTCTAGAAACTCAGATTTCATATCATCTGCCCTCCATCCCTGCTCCAGTTGCACAGCCAGCTCCTCCTTCACTACTCGGAGTCCTAAAATATCTTGGGATCCTCTCTCATTCTCATGCCCAGCCCCTGGTCTCCCTGCAGTCCTTTATCAATTTCTGCTACCAGGAATGGTATAAGACAAATGGTATGAATATGTAGGTATGAAATGTAACAATGTTGCCATGATCCTACCGTGGTTTAAAAAAAAAAAAAGTAACAATGTGTATGTCCCTATAAATGTTAACTCCCAATACAATGTAACTGAAGGTGGAGTAAATGGATTTCAAGAATTTCATTTCTACAAAATAAGTTTCTGTGGTTTCCTTGCTAACGTGAAAAGAAAAGATGAGGCAGCCTTAGTGTACAGTCACTGAGGAATCAAGCAGAATCACAGAACTAGAAAGTGCCAGAAGCATGGGAGATCTCTAGACTCCTCCTTATAGCACACGAAGGAGACAAGTGAGACCCAAGGAAATGGGAAGATGTACTCAAGGTCACACAGCCAGTGAAGGCAGAGCCAGGACCCAATGACCTGAGATAAATTCCAGGCCCCTTCCTCACTGGATGACGTGTTGCAAACTACAGCCCGTGGGCCAAAGCTGACCAGACACTTGTTTTTATATGTCTCCTGAACTTTATAAAAATAGTTTTTGTATTTTCAAAGAGTTAAGAAAAAAAAAAAAAACAGAATACGTGACAGAGATTGTATGTGGCCTGCAAGCCAAAAACATTTACCAATGGCCCTTTACAGAAAAGTCTGCTGGCTGGGCACACTGGCTCACACTAGTAACCCCAGCACTTTGGGAGGCTGAGGCAGGAGGACTGCTTGAGCCCAGAAGTTCAAGACCAGCCTGGGCAACACAGTGAGACCTCGTGTCTATACTAAAAATAAAAAAATTAGCCAGGGGTAGTGGCGCACGCTTCTAGTCCCAGTTACTCAGGAGATGGAGGTGGAAGAATCTGTTGAGCCCAGGAGGTTGAGGCTTCAGTAAGCCATGTTCACACCAGTGCACTCCAGCCTGGGTGACAGAGCAAGATTCTGAGTAAAAAATCCCCCCAAAACAACCCCCCCCCCACAAAAAACAAAAAACAAGAGAAAAAGTTTGCTGGGATAGTACAATATCCCCAGATCCTGACTCTCCCGTAAGGACCATGGAGCCCCAGTCCCTCACTCCACCTTTCCCCAACACCAAATACACACCTGCTCTGCCTTCTTGGCCTTCTCCTTCCCTTGTTTGGGAAGCTCCTTTTCCTTTATTATTTCTTCTTCTTCATCCTCCTTTTCATTGTCCAGAGCAGTGAATTTATTCTGAGGCTAACAGGGAAAAGACAGATCTGATGAAATGCTTTAATTCCTGGGCCCCAGTACCTCCTCCTACTAGTTACTCTCTCACCTTAGCCTTCCCCTTTGGCTTCTCTTCCTTTCCCTTTTTGCCCTTGAGTGCAGGCTGCTGTTCCTCAGATACGGCCTGGAGGAGACACACATACACATTAAACACATACATACAAATTATTGTGCTACTTTGCTGTATAATAAGCATTTCTAGAGAGTCTACTGTGTTAACCATACAGATGCTCCTCCATTTACAATAGGGTTGCATCCCGATAAACCCACCATAAACTGAAAATAGTGTAAGTCAAAAATAATAGTTCCAACTTACGATGGGTTTATCTGACATAATCCCATCATGAGTTGAGGAGTGTAATAAATGAGTATGACTTTCACACCATCATAAAGTAGAAAAATAATATGCTGAAGCATAAGTTGGAGACCATCTATATTGAGTGCTGCTGCTGAAAAACAAGACCCAGAAAAACCCTACACTACAGCTTGAGACTAGATAGTGAAGAGATAACTAGGGAACATCAGCAAGGCTAAGGATTGTGAGTCAGGCAAGTGGGCAACCAGAGCGGGTGGCACTAGCACTGGAGGCTTTCTCCAGAGGGCAAATGGACATGGACTAAGATGCACACCTAGAAGAGTCACAAGTAGAAAAGCGAGGACCAGAGGGCTTTTGTTTCAGGTTCTGTGCTTAAAGCAACAGAATCACTATAGATTTCTGAGTGATAAAAAGGGCATGTATATATATTTTTTGAGACAGAGTCTTGCTCTGTTGCCCAGGCTGAAGGGCAGTGGCTCAATTTTGGCTCACTGCAAATTCCACCTTCCAGGCTCGAGCAATTCTCCTGTCTCAGCCACGCAAGTAGCTGGGATTACAGGCATGTGCCACCACGCCTGGCTAATTTTTGTACTTTTAGTAGAAACGAGGTTTCATCATGTCGTTCAGGCTGGTCTCAACCCTGACCTCAGTTGACCCACCTGCCTCGGCCTCCCAAAGTGCAGGGATTACAGGTGTGAGCCACCGCACTTACCCCTGGGCATGTATTTTAAAAAGATGATTTTGACAGCATAAGGAAGACAGACCAAGAAAAGCTAGTTTAGAAACAGGAAATTACTTCACCAAGGCCAGAAGGTGCTAAATGGAGTGAGCGTGACTAATAGAGACACCACTATCACCTTATTGATCCGATTCTTCTCTGGCTTGGCAGGTTTAGGATGTTTTTCTTCCTCCTCCTCCTCTTCCTCACTCTGATCTTGAATCAGGGCTGCAAAAACATTACCACCCTAGAGAATGAAAGGGCCACAGAAGTCAGTGGGAGGGTCAAGGTTGCACCCTTGGGGTCTCTGTTTACCACATAGATGGCTTACCTTGGTTTTCTTCCTTCCGCGGGGTTTTGGGGCAGGTACTGAAATGACAAGGGGAGAACATGAGATAGGAAAGAATTATGCTGTCTGGCCCCCTCAATTTAATCCAACTCGAAGATCAAGGTATGAGGCATCATGACTCATGGATTCTGGGTAGCCATTCCCCTTCAGGTCATTTACCCTCATCCTCCTCATCACTGGCTGGCACTGAGAGCTTCTTGAGACGCTCCATGAGCTCTTTCTCTTCTCCATCTTCATCCACATCCTTCTTCCGCCTGCCTTTTCTGGTATCTCGCTTCTTTTTTTGCTGCTGAGAGCAAAACAAAAGAGAGTGAGAAAATGAAGCCAAGACCCCTACTGTATTTCTGCCTCTCAGAGAGGGTTCCCCATCAGCTGAGTGTAGCAACATGGGCTGGAAAGGGGTTGGTGGAGCCCAGGTGCCTCCCAGGATTGGTGGCCCTGTGGTACTTGTACCTGCTGTTGCTGTTGCTGCTGCTGCTGCTGCTGCTCCTTCTCTTTGAGGACTTTCTCTTCTTCCCCAGCCTGTTTATCTTCTACTGCTAGCTCTTCAAAGAACTATAAAGGGAGTTAAGATACAGGTAAACATGGTTCCAACATCAATGCAATCAAGCTCTGCTCTGCCATACACGGGCCCACTGGCCCTCTACTCCACCCTCACCTGACCTTCTGTCTCTCTTTCTTTTTCTTTTTGTGGAGAACAGAGTGTGCAGGTCTCAAACTCCTGGGCTTAAGCTATCCTCCCACCTCTGCCTTCCTCACACTGGGATTACGGGTGTGAACCACCGTGCCCAGCCGCTCTCTCTTGACAAGATCTCCTCTCCTCCCTCAGTCCTCCCACCTCCTTCGCCTGGCTATTTATTTAGCTTGGAAACACCCATATTCATTTCTTATCCTCAACCCTCATTTTCTCACCGTTTTTTTGATCTTCTTGTCCTTCTTCCCTTTCTTCACCACTTTGTCTAGAAAGTTAAGCATCGTGAATGGTTATCTACAAATTCCAAAGCAGTCTGATCTCTTCTGCAAAGATCTCTGTAGCCTCTCCTATTTTATTATTTTTCTGGCTTAACTATCACTCCCTAGATATTTGCACTGTCTCACAACTCTTGCAGAAATAATAATTCCCATCTCTATTTATTCATCCAATAAGTATTTACTAAACAGCTACCATGTGTCAGATATTGCGCTAGCGTAGGGGATTACAGCAATGAAGAAGACAACTGTGGTCTTCTCTGGAGTTTGCAAGCTATAGGAAGAGAGATTTTGTTTGTTTTTTTTTTTTTTTAGACGGAGTCTCTTGCTGTCTCCCAGGCTGGAGTGCAGCAGCATGATCTTGGCTCACTGCAACCTCCACCTCCTGGTTCAAGCAATTCTTTTGCCTCAGCCTCCCGAGTAGCTGGGACTACAGCTGTACACCACAATGCCTGGCTAATATTTTCTATTTTTTTTAGTAGAGACGGGGTTTCACCATGTTGCCCAGGCTGGTCGCAAACTCCTGAGCTCAGGCAATCTGCCCACCTCAGCCTCCCAAAGTGCTGGGATTACAGGAGTGAGCCACTGTGCCCGGCCAGGAAAAGAGATTTTTAAATAGCTAATTATAGGTGTACTGAAGGTTCCAAAAGAAAAGGTAAAGCCTACTTGGGTGGCGGGGGAGAGGCTGGCTTCATTTCTGGTGGTCTCTCGAAAAAGATGGCATTTAAGCTAATAACTGAAGTAATGAAGAGTATGAGAAGTTAGACACGCAGTGCAATGCCAGTGCTGTACACAGGTCCAGCTGTGAGAAAGCACGCACACTGAGAGATAGGGGAAGGTTTAGAGTGGCTAAGCTTAAAGACTGAAGGGAGAATGGTGCAAGGTAAGGCTGGAGTGAGGGCCTTGTAATCAGGTTAAGAAATGGAGACTTTATTGGTATAATCACTTTCACACTTTAAAGTTTCACTCTGGCTTCAGAGTAGAGCAAAAATGGAAGGGAATAAACATAGTGGCAAATCTGTTGTGAGGCTGTCGGAGTAGTCTGGAGACAGCCAATGGTAGCTTGGTCTAGGATGGTGACAAGGGAACAGAAATAAGTAGAATTCACAGGATGGGTCTAGAGGTGGAGAATAAAGAAGAGCATTCAGAGATGACTCCTATGTTTTTAGCAAAATTAGCTGGACTCAGTGTACCTTTCACCTTCAGAACACCTGTACCATTCACTAATTCAGGAGACAGTGCGAAGAGAAGGTCTTATAGGAAGAAAGAAGATATTATACATTCAATTCGGGAGGGGTGTGTATGTGTACTTGGTACTTGGTGGTACACACACACACGCACACCCTCCCAAATTGATGTTATTTATTTTTAAGAGACCAGGGTCTTGCTCTGTCACCCAGGCTGGAATGCAGTGGCATGATCATAGCTCACTGTAACCTTAAATTCCTAGGCTCAGGTGATCCTCCTGCTTTTGCCTCTTGAGTAGCTAGGACTACAGGCAAGCATTACCATGCCTGGATAATTAAACAAAAGAAATTTTTTATGTTGCTCAGGCTAATCCTGAACCTCTGGCTTCAAGCAATTCTCCTGCCTCAGTCTCCTAAACTGTTGGAATTACAGGCCTGAGCCACTGTGCCTGGCCAGGGGGACACGTTGTTTGTAAAACCTACAGGCCATGTAAATAGAGTTATCTGGTAAGCAAATGAACATCTGGGTCTACGCCTTACTTGCTCTGCTTGAATATTATACCACAAATCACACTGTGTCATATTTATCCGTCTGTGTGCTATTCTTTCATTCTAGATAGTAACCTGAGAGATTGTTTAGCCTGTGATCCCAGGAAAGCCAATAAAAATTTACTGACTCAACAGATTCTAGCTCTACCCCCTCTTGTTTCCCTGAAGGTATGAGACCATGTCTAACTCCCTCCTCTTGTGCCCCCCCAATCAGAATGGGAGGCAGCCAGCAGCCTCATGATTTCCCTTCACACCTACGCCTACTTATTATCCTCCCTTCCAGAACATCCCTTCCATCCACGGCTATCTAATTCTACCCATAAGTATTTCAGTATTTAACATAAAAAAAAATTGCCAGGCACAGCAGCTCACACCTGTAATCCCAGCACTTTAGGAGGCTAAGTTGGGTGGATCATGAGGTCAGGAGATTGAGATCAGCCTGGCCAACATGGTGAAACCCCATCTCAACTAAAAACATAAAAATTAGCTGGGCGTGGTGATGCATTCCCGAAGTCCCAGCTATTCGGGAGGCTGAGGACTGCTTGAACCTGGAAGGTGGAGATTGATGTGAGCCAAGATTGTGCCACTGCACTCCAGCCTGGGTGACAGAGTGAGATTTCGTCTCCAAAAAAAAAAAAAAAAAAAAAAAAAAAAATCAATTAATGGCATCCACCATCTACATTAAACTATTCTCAGACCAGAATTCCATGTATTCCAAAGCAATCTTTTATTCAGGAAAGTTTTATACTGCATCTACTTTTCAAAAAAACCGGAGATAATGAGACAATCTCAGTAATTTAAGGCCTCACAGACTAAAAGAGCCCTACTCTACTTTTCTGTTTCCTTACCCACACCTACAGTCTCAATACTGGGTTCTTTGTGATCCTTTATTAAGTCCCAGGCATGCTTATGTCTGTTTTTGCTTAATCTGCATCATCCATCCAGAATACATTTGAAAATTTGAGGCCCTCCTTCTCCCCAAAAAACAAACAAACAAAAAAACAAAAATTAAAGAAAAAAAATCTGAGCCCAGTATTGGGTGACTAATGAGAGTTGAAAAGTTGTGCAGTATTAATAATAGAAGGCTTTATATGTATTCCAAGGAGTTTAATCCTAAAGGCATTAAGAGGAAGGATCTACTGAAGTACCTAAGAAGGGAAAACACAATCAGCTCACCTCATCAACACACAGGAGTGACTCATCCCAGACACTAATTTCTCTCCAAGGACTAACACAGCCATACCATCTCTCCTTCCTTTAAATCTCTTTCGTGGCCAGGTGCAGTGGCTCACGCCCGTAATCCCAACATTTTGGGGACCAAGGTGAAAGGACTGTTTGAGGTCAGAGGTTCAAGATTAGCCTGGGCAACATATCAAGACCCCATCTCTACAGAAAACACAAAAATAAACAAAAAATTAGCCAGGCATGGTGGTGTGCACCTGTAGTCTCAGCTACATGGTAGGATGGCTTGAACCTGGGATTGAGGCTGTAGTGAGCTGAGATCGTCCACTGCATTCCAGCCTGACGATAAAGCGAGACATCGTCTCTAAAAACCCACCAACTGGGCACATGGCTCAAGTCTGTAATCCCAGAACTTTGGGAGGCCGAGGTGGGCGGATCACCTGAGGTTGGGAGTTCGAGACCAGCCTGACCAACATGGAGAAACCCCCATCTCTACTAAAAATGCAAAATTGGTAAGGCATGGTGGCGTGTGCCTGTAATCCCAGCTACTCGGGAGTCTAAGGCAGGAGAATCGCTTAATCCTGGGAGGCGGAGGCTGCAGTGAGCCGAGATGGTGCCATTGCACTCCAGCCTGGGCAAAAAGAGCAAAATTCCATCTCAAATAAAAAAAAAACCCACCCAAACCAAAAAACTCTTTTGTACTTTAATTACCCTTATCCACCTGATCATAGGGATAAGAAAAGCCTCTGCACAGGTTCACTGTGAGAAAGTATAAGCCCCAAGGAATTGAAAAATGTTAAGTGTGGCTAGAGATATACTGCGTCTTCTCTCTTTTACTGTATTGCTTAAGCTGCTCCTTCGAAGCAAAAAAGAAAACCCTCCCTACCCTTATACCCCTCTCCCGCATTACTGTTTTGTATCCTTGTCTTCACTGGGTCTCAAAATTGTAATTCACACTAGCTTCACCTTCTCTTCTCCCATACCTTTTGAAACATACTGCAATCTGGTATCATCCCCAAATGAACACTACTTCTGCCAAAGTTGCCACTGATCCCTTAGAAGTATTTTTTGGTCCTTATTTTGCCTGACTTCTCTGCAGCATTCCATGCTGCCTACCTCCACAACTTTTTTGTTCTCTTCTATCATATTTAACTTATGGTGGGATCCTGCTCACTCCTGGTTTGCCTCCAGTTTCTCTGGCTGTTTGCCTTTCTCAGCCTCATCTCTTCAGCCTCCTTCCCTACCTGCTTCCTGCAATTGCTGAAGTTCTTTAGAGTTCCCACCTTTCACTTTCTTTTTGCTTCAATCTGCAAACTTCTCTAGAGGACTCCTCCATACCCAACACTTTGTCTTCCCACTTTTTACTCTCCTGCCCATTACTGCTTTGAGTTAATAGTCCACTACTCACTGGGTTACTTAAGAGTCACCCTAAATTCTCCTCCCTTCATTTCATCAGTTCTCAGTTCCGCTCAATGCCACCTCCTTAGTAAGTCTTTATTCTTCAGGCCCTAGCTTATCCGATTACCACTTCTCACCTAGATCATGGCCAGAGTCTCCTAAATGGTCCCCTGCCTCCGTCTTGATCAATTCAAAGCCATTCTCCATTGCTCAGTGCTGCAGGGTGAACTGGTCATATCATTCCTTATGCACTTCAATGGGCCTTCCTTCTTTTTTATTTATTTTTTCCACTTTCGTTGCCCAGGCTGGAGTGCAACAGTGCAATCTTTGCTCACTGCAACCTCCACCTCCCAGGTTCAAGCGATTCTCCTACCTCAGCCTCAATTGCTGGGATAACAGGCGCATGCCACCACACCCAGCTAATTTTTTGTATTTTTAGTAGAGATGGGGTTTCACTGTGTTAGCCAGGATGGTCTCGATCTCCTGACCTTGTGATC